>JAOXJP010051915.1:0-15986 GCA_025762735.1 Platanus orientalis
ATAAAAGTGCGGGCCTCAGGCCGGGCTCGGGCCCTCACCGGGCCTAGCTCGGGCGGGGCTTTTTCGGGCCAATTTGATGGTCGAGCATGGGCCAGGTTTGGGCCAACCCGACCCATGCCCACCCCTACTCTTGCATGGTTGATTGCAGCCAATGTGGTTTAGTGCCCAAAGGATTTGGTATGACCCATTACCAAAAAAAAAAGGATTTGGTACAACCCCCTAGATCAGCCCAGCATCAGGGGCTGACACATCAGAGAAGAAAAGTAAAAAGCATCCCCCAAAAAATGTAAATCACTTTTTCAAAGCTGATTTGTTGGACCCTGATACCAGTCGGACCTAAGGGGGTTGCACCATATCTGAGGCGGGTTTAGTGCATTATGATATCTGTAATGCTTCCGTATGTGATTCATGCAATGATGCATGTCGATCCTACCCTCCACTTGTGTCTGTTTGAAAATCACTTCATTTTCCAAGATTTCCCAATCTGGCTACATTGTTTATCTCATTGGTTCTCTGGGTTTTTGGAATGAAATGGTCAGAAAATTTGATTCTCTCGAATCCATGTTTGACTCATTCTGGCCAAACAGACACATATTTTAAGTAAATTCTTCTTTATATTACTTTAAAAAAAATACCTTATATCCTTTTAAGACAGGGTTTGAACAATTGATTTTTCGATTTGGTTTCAAGATGTAAAATTTCACAAGTTTTAATCCTAGATTGCTTGGAATAGAGATATTGAGGTTTTTATTAACATTCAGTACCTACTTCATGTAATTTATTAAATGCTCGCATGCTACACTACCCCAGCGAGGTGTTATACACTACATGCACAAGTGTACAGCAAGGGCTTGGAAATCAAGAGTCAATTTGACTTTGGGAGTTATTAGAGGCAACTTAGGGAGTCATTATATTTTTTATTTTATTTTTATAAAATATATTAAATATTTAAAAAAAATTATTAAAAAATTATATATAGTATTTTGGATCAAGTATTATCTATTTTATGATAAATATGAGCTTTTCTAATTTCATAACCTAAAAATCCAAAAGAAATTATACAAATTACTAATAGTTGAATACATAGCAAGGCAAATGTAACTAAATTCCGAACTCTAAAATCTAATATAAAGTAAAAGTACTATTATTAGTATTAATATATTAAAAAATTAAAGTATATATATTTTAAAGAACAATTAAAATTTATTTTGGGTTTCAAAACAAAAACAATCTCCAAGGTCTAAGGTTATATGACTAGATACTACAATTAGAAGTTAATGTTTGAAGTTTAATCTTCTTATCACTTTTGTCTTTATTCTTTTTGTCTTTTTGGGTTTGGAATTTCTTTTAAGAGCTCACCTTTTAGAGCCTTTAGGGAAAAAGTCCCGACTTCAAAAAACATTAGGACTTCTTAATGTAACTTAGATTAAACTTTCATGTTTCTAAGGTTTACATTTTTTTTATTTTTTGTACATAAACAAAATTGACAAGATTCAACTTAATAACATAAATCAGCCCAATAAGTCAAATGAATTAATTGAATTGGATATAGTTCAGAGTCAATAGCATGACTCAATTTGCTAGGTTTTGGAGTGGAGTAAATTCAAGGAATCAAGGAGTCAACTCATGGAATCGGCAAATTATGATAATAAGAACATTGATTTGGTAAGTCGCAAGTGGGGTGAGTCACGTGAGGCTTAGAGGTTGCCCTTTTCTTTTGAGCAAAGATTTGCTGTAACAAAATAGCATACAGCATGAACAAAAAGCATGGGATTTGTTTGTCTTTTTGTTGATCATTTTGTCTTTTTTGTGATTTTTTTTTTTTTGTTTATGTAGAATGCTACTTTGTTACAGTGGATCTTTGGGGGTTTATTTAATTGGTAGTTTCTGGTAGGGTTGTTTACAGTCCAAATATGAATCAGATATGCCTCTTTGTACTCGCTTATTTAATCGAATATTAGAATCGGAATTGAAATATTTAACGTATTTACAAAAGCAATAAGGAACTAAAAATAATAGAGATGGAAGACAATTGATATATCAACGTGAGAATGCGGAACTAGCTACTAGGAGCTTTCTTTCATTCAAATTAGGAATGGGAGATGAGAAATGGGTTAAGGTTAAGGTTTTTGTATTCATATGTTGTATTCTACATAACATGTCCTACTGCAACATTATAATATAAATATTAATTGTATATTAATTTCAATGGATTCGGATATTTAGTCAAATAATCGAATTAGATATAAATACATTTGAATCAGATATTAGTGTAGAAACCCAAAAGTGTGCGTGAATGTAAAAATAATATGACATTCGCCACACTCTTGGCGGCGAATGAAAAGTCACATTTTCATTCACCAGAAGTCAAAAGATTTCAAGTACTCATTTTCGCCCCAAATGTGTGCGTGAATGTGAAACCAGAAACTGAAATTCGATTATATCTCTTTCCATGGTGGTTATTTTGGATAGCCACGACTCTTATGAGTTCCCTAATTGCCCAGAAGATGAAAGAAGGTGGATTTTCGTACAGAAGAATCACCTATATCTTTAAGATAAAGATTTGAAAAATCTCACTCCAACAGAAACGTTATAGAATGGATAGAGTTCATTCTTAACAAGGACTTTTCTCTAACTCATTTTTAATGTCTATAAATACTCAAAAGATCAACACAAGATAGACAAAGATACACATATAGATATAAAAATATATAGAGAGATATAGAGAAAGAACGAAAGAGTTTTAGAAGTTGGAAAGGCTTTGAAGATTCACTGTGACGTAAGTTGCATTTATCCCTTGAAAGTCTTAAGTTACCTCTCTTCTAAAAGAGGAGGGAACACAATCATTATACTTCTGTAATCTCCCCAAAGAATATATCATAGGAAGCTTAAAGATGAATCAAGTTATGGATAGGTAAACTTGTTGATGTATGAACAAGTGTAACCACATATATTTATAAAAGAGTATCATCTTTTCATCTATTCCTTCTTCTTCTTTACTGCAACTCTATTTTATAATATAACTTGAGAAACTTAGAGTTAATCAGAGGTTGATGTATTAAATGATTGTAATTAACAAGTTTACTAGACTTGGAGTTTTAATCCTCACTCATAAAATAATAAACTAGCCTTTAAAACGGCTAGGTAATTTATTCAACAAATTTCACCTCATACACGGCTTGAAATTTGGTGTTACAGTTAGCAAATCAAACACGGATAATAATCAGATAGTTGACAGCCCTAGTTTATTATGCCCTGAACGTAAGCAAAAAATAAAAGAAAATAAAGTTGGTATAGTAAATCACGAGTATAGCATGCTAAGGACATTGTGAATGTAGTGAGTCGTGAACAACTTTGAATGGTCCGGGTCATGAGCATTGTGGATGGGCCTAGTTTAAAAACATGATTACTGTTTGAGTTTGATCTGTGGGCTTAGATTTACTGGCTGATCCGAGTTTGTATTGGGTCTAATATACAAATGGGGAAGGGTCGTTGTTGAGATTGGTCCAATGGGATGGGTCTCGTTAGTGTTGGGCCTAAACCTTTTACAAGGTGTATCCATTGTCCATCATAATTTCCTAATGGCCAGATTTTATAAGGCTTTACAATCCACAACGGGTAACATAGGAAGAAGCAGGCCCATGGTCGCCTGCACCGAAAATGCGAGAAATAAACTATTGGAATGAACTGATTTTAAAATGGAGAGACTAAATAAGAGTTGTTTCTTATGAATTGTAGATATGCATGAACTGATTTCTTCATATTACCTTTAATAGATATAATTTTATCTCATTCAACTAATAATATGGGATGGGTTTTGTGAACTAGGTTTTGGAAGGACGATCCATTATTTTTTACTGCAAAATCCTAGCTAACACACTCATTAACTGTAACCCTAGCTTCATAGATTTATCTTATAAAACTCAAATATTTCTCTAATCCTTAAACCATACCATTAAATCTTTACCTAAACCTTTAACCCTTGCAACCCAAAAATCTTAACCTTATAGTTGAGGAAGAGAACCCCTTTGGTCCTGCATCATAACCCCATAACCCCTGTTTAATGTTTAAGACTTAAAGAACTTTGATTGCTTCCATTCACATAACAAGAAAAATCAACATATTTATTGATGCCTTTAATTAAAGTGTATAATCAGTAGCTTTTGTTTTTATTCAATTTATTTGGTATGCTCCAACACTCTTGTGTTAGGGTGGCTGTAGTATCTACTTTCCCTATGGAAGACTAAGGGTCAAATCCCTCTACATGCAGTGCACTGTTAAGTTGTCTGCTCCAATTTTCCCCCCAACTATGTCCTGGTAGTAAAGGATCCGGTCTTTAGGTATGGACGACAGATGTTTTGTCTAGGATTTGCCATCTAGGATGGTGTCCAAGAAACCATGGGGCCTCACATGGAATAAAATGTGTGGGACTTTGAAATCTTATCAAAGTCCTGGTCATTTTATTACATTTGAAACCTCATGGTATCCTGGACAGAACATCTTTTATGAGGCTTAAAAGCACAAGTTAATTAAATAGAATGCCTTACACTTAATAAAAACAAAGAACATCATAACCATCTTTACCACAAAAAAAAAGAACATAATAATTGCAAGTGAAGGTGAATAATGATCATTGTATTTCACCTTTTGTTATCTTTTTTTTTCTTTTTTGGTAAAAAGATATTGCATCAAACAAGGCCAAAAGCCACAGTAAAACAAACATCTACATCAAGGGCATCATCCAGCCAAGAGGAACTAAAGATCCAAGAAGAAGGGGGGACAAGAACCAACCCAAAAGTGGCCAACACATGCGCTACCATGTTGGTTGTCCTCCTAACCCAAGAAAATAAGCAGGAAATAAACAAAGAAATAAGGTTCTTACAATCCTTGAGAATGCCTTTAACATCTAAAGACCATAACAAACTATCACCAGAGAGGAAATCGAAAAAACATTTACAATCTCCTTCGATAATAATCTTACTTAGCCCAAGTTCATGAACCGTGAAGAGGTTAATGCGAGTTTCCATGCATTCCACAACCATCGCAGACCTAGCCAAGCCCGGCTCTATCAGGGCATACAAAAAAGAGTCATCATCTTTTCGCAAAAGAGCTCCACATCTGGAAACTAAATGGTCTTGATAGAAAGAACCGTCAAAATTAAATTTAACAAAGCCATGCTCCGAGGGGAACCAAAAAGAAATGGGAACCGAGTCTAAAACCTTTGGATCGCTACTAACCAAAAAGGATATCTCCTTTATCAACCTACAAGCATCAGAAAGAATTGTAGCAAAGGAGATAGACTCTTTCTCAAAAATAACTCTATTTCTATGAATCCAAATACACCAACAAGTAGTAACAATTTCAACAATAATTTCCCTATTCACCACACTGAAAGTTTTTTCAATAGCAAGCCAATTCATAAATCAACGAAAGGGATTTTACTATCCAAATTAGGGCGAATATTCAGATGAGAAGAGAACCAAATTACATTAGGAACCTCACAGTAAAGAAGACTATGAGAGCTAGATTCCACCTCCCAAAGACAAAAGGGGCAAATGGGATCAACATCAATACTCCTACAAGCTAGATTGACCTTTAAATAGATGGCATCATTGCATGCCTTCCTTAAGAAATGCTTGCTTTTTTAGGGATAGGAAGGCCCCAAAACTTAATCCATGGGACTGGGGAAAGACTTATGAGAGAGGGGAAAGGAGGAGCAGTCGCCAAATGCTATGTCGATTTAACGAAAAAGACTCATTTCTTGTCATAATGCCAAATGATCTCATCATTAGATACACTCCTACTCAATGGAATTATAGAGATGCACTCGAAATCCCTTCTAGAGATCAGTTTCTCTATAAAAGAAAGATCCCATCTTCAAGAGTTAGAGTAAATTAACTGAGACATAAGAGAGGGGGTGCTTGAAGGAATCATAGGAGGCATACTAATTTGGAAATTTGGGGAATTTGAGATCTATGGGTCGCACCAAATATTAATATTCCATCTAGAATTAACATGTCACCTAAGACCTTTACACAAGAGTTCTTTACCCTTCTGAATACTTTTCTAAGCCCATAAACTATTACCATTAGCCTTAGAGTTAATAAAAGCGTCTCTAGAGAAATAAATAGACTTTAAGAACCAAGCCCACAAAGAATTAGGATTTTGGAGAATTCTCCTGGCTTGTTTAGCCAAGAGGGCAATATTGAATTCAAGAAGGTCTTTAAGGCCCATACCCCCCCTCTCTTTTGCACTTCCTCAACTTTTCCTGACTCAATTAATCTTTTTTTTTATCCTCATTACTTTCCCACTAAAATTTCCTTTGGATACAATTTATCTCCTCACAAATCTTCTTGGGAACAAGGAAGCACGACATTGTGTAGGATTGGATAGCCACAACTACGGATTTAAGGAGAACCTCCTTACCTGCTTGGTTAAGGAGCTTTGCCTTCCAACCTTAGACTCTAGAATTAGCTCACTTAGAAATAAAAGCAAACAAAGCTGCCTTTTTTTTTTCCAATAGAGGAAGATTACCCTAAGTAGTTTCCAAAAATTTGAGATTGGTTCATGTTAAAAATTCCTTGAATTTTACATTTAAATTGTCTCAAGGTGTTAAAGCTAAAATAAAGCTTGAATTTCTCATGATTCATAATTTGACCTGAAGCTTCACTAAATTTGAGGTGACAATTCATGATTAAGTCAATCTCCACCATATTCACCTTTGAGAAAATATAACAATTGTCATCAAACAAAAGATGAGAGATAACTGGACTATCGGGTCTAATTTTAAAACCCGAGAGGAGACCACTTCTCTCCTTATCTACCAACAGGGCCAAGAGCCCCTCATAACAGATAAAGAAAATGAAGGGGGATAAAGGATTTCCCTGCCTAATACCATGAGAGGGGAAGATCTGATCCCCCATAGAGCCATTAATAAAGATTGTATACGAAACCGAAGACATCATCTCCACACCCAATCTTGTCAATTCACACTAAAACCCATTTTCTCCATCATAGCAATAACCATCTACCATTCAACTCTATCATAGGCCTTACTCATATCAATTTTAATTGTCATATGATGAGATCGAGATTTTCCTACTCTAAGGAATCGTAAGATTTCATAGGCAATCAGAATATTATCCGAAATGATTCTCCCTTTAACAAAAGCGCTTTGATTTGGAGAAATGATTTTCAGGAACACCACTTTAAGCCTATTTGCCATAGTTTTTTAAATGATTTTATAAACTGCATTGCAAAAGCTAATAGGGAAATTTTGGGAAATTAACTCAGGATTTCTGATTTTTGGAATAAGGGTGATAAAAGGTTTGATTCAGGAACTTAATAGGGCTACCTTTTTCAAAAAATTCAAGCATAGCTTCCACAACCTTTTCGTCAATAATATCCCAATAGTATTGATAAAAACCATCTTGAAAACCATCTGGCCCAAGGGTTTTTAGCTTCCCTAAATCAAAGGTACCTTTTTTAATTTTCTTTTTAGAGAAAGGAGCATTAAGCATTTGGAGGGAATTTGAAAAAAGGGGTAAATAAACTTTATCAGTCACATAGTCAATTTGGCTGACACTAGGGTGAGATGATTCAAAGAGGTTTGAGAAAAATATTTTTGAAATCCGATTAATTTGATCATCCCCTTTTACTCATTCCTCATTGCCATCTTTAAGAGAGGTAATCCTATTGCGGGACCTTCTTTCGATGGTGGATTGGTGAAAGAATTTTGAATTACGGTCACTCCAATTTAGCCATTTGATTCTGGCTTTATAGGCCCAAAAATCTTCTCTCTAGAGCATAACTTAGCAAGATGATCCTCTTCTTCTCTAATTTAGCCCATAATGGAATCACTAGGGGGACAGGAATGAAGGTTATGAATCCTATTCTTACATCTCTCAATTCGATCCCGCAATAGCCCAAAGGTTTTCTTATTCCACTTCCTCATCACAGGAGGGAGATTCCTAAGATTTGACTTAATCAACTCAATTTTTCCTTCACAGGCTCTTTTACTCCATTCATTCCTAATTAAGTCAAAGCAACCAGTGTCAGAAGTCCACATCCATTCAAATCTGAATGGACGGGGATGAAATTTCTTATACAGGTTAGTGTCCAATATAATAGGAAAATGACCAAATCCTCTCGACACAAAACACTCAATCAAAGCATTTGGGAAAATATGATTCGACTCAGGATTAGCCACACCCCTATCTAACCTCTCTTTAATCAACAGATTATCATCTCTTCTATTTATCCAAGTTAATGAGATTACCATCAAACAAAATATTTTTGGCTCTAACCAAATTTTTGGGAGATATACAATCCCCCCCTTTCTTATCTTCTTTGAACCATAAACAGTTCTAATCCTTGATACAAAGAAGAGGTTTTTGGATTGACTTTATCTTCATAGTGATATCATCAAAGAATTTTGGTCTAAGGTTGTTATCAGGTTCGCCATAAATCGATAAGCAGGACCACACACAGTTAATACCATTATCAATAACTTCAAGCTCCATAAATCTTGAATTTTTCTTAATCATAGAAATATTTAGAGATCTCTTCTAAAGGACAATTGAACCCCCCCCCCCAACAAACCAATTGAATCCACCACCTCCATTTCCACTCCTTCCTAAATCTAACTTTTTCCAAAAAATCGAACAAGCACATTTTGTTTCAGATAAAAAAATCACATCTAGGTTTCTGGATTTTAACAAGTCACTGAAAGCATTCCTTAACAGTTCCAAGCAATGAGCTTCATGGACAGGTAAGATGTTGTTCTAGGACAGACACTAGAACCTCTTCAGTTGGACTTAAGTATGGGATGATGGGACTCGGGCCCATGTAAAAGATTAATTCATGACCCTACCTCTTCAAAAATGTGGGAATTAAAATAATTCTATTAAGGTCTCTGACTGTCAGCACCCACATAAGGATCTTGAAGAAACTAGGAAGGGGAGGAAACAATAGAGATATTCTCCTAAGACCTTTTGATAGATGACATCTATACCTGAGCATTGAATTGACTTTTAGGAATTTTGTAATGAGCAACGGAAATTTTCTTTTCCTTTTATAGAATGAATAGATCTTTAGGGTATTTACGAGAGACACGAAAACATAACCTAGATGACTACCATTTGTTTATGCTTTTAAGCTACCTATCAATTTCATAATATACCTTTTTGAAAACAAATTCTTAATATGAGATATCATGAACCTGGACAATTACATTTGATGTCATTTCTTGTTCTCCGGGCGGACAATCAGATTAGTGGGTTTAATTTTTTTTTCTTCTAATGATTATGAGCAATGGTTTTGAAAGTTACTACTGAATTTTACTTTTAAGTTGCATTTAGTTATTCAAGGGAATTGGAATTGGGCTATAAACTCTAATTTTGGTATTTGGATATCCATGCATATATGTATGGGAATTGACTCAGTACACTTATGCTATTGTACAACAACGATGATGATGATATTGATGATAATAATGGTAGCAACAACAACAACACCAATAGTAGTATTAATAGTAATAATGATAATGGTAATCAAATGATAAAAAAAATATATAGAAATATAACATAATTATAATGATTTATGGATGTTACGTTAATAGTAATGAAAATAATAACAATATTAAAATAAAATTAATATCATAATATGTTATAATAAATTATATTAGTACATTTTATTAGTTGTATCATCATTAATGTTATTGTTATCAAGCTAGAAATTTTGAAGAAAAAAAAAACAGTACACCCTCCGCACTATATGATTAAAATCCAATACTCAATAATGGGCTAGAATTTTTACTCTCCTAAAATTAATGTCCAAATAGTTTTGAAAAAAGGAGTCAAAACTATAATTGGAATTGGATTAATTCACAATTCCTACCCTGGACTTCCTGAAGCAAGCGCAGGTTTATATCTTTGGTGATTTAAGGTCTTCTAGACAACTCATATAATTCCCTTCATTACACAAGCTCTTTTATCAGTGAGCTCCTCTTGGGAAACCATATCCCCTGTACCACTCATATCGTGTAACATTTGTACTCTTGGTTGCCACCTAGACTGTCAGATGTAAAAAAATTAATGTCTTCTGGCTTTGTTGTCGTGAGGATATTACTAATTTCATAAGATTATAGAAAGATGATCACAAAGCACTAGTAGGGATTTCACTAACCCTGCATTTGGTTGTCACTTGTATCAAACTATTCTATTTTGGTTTTCCATGGTATTTGAGTGCATATGTACATCAACGGAAATTAGTTGATTAAATTCATCAACAAAATATAAAGGCTAACATATTTTTTTCTTCCAATAAGTCGAAGGATAACATTACTCATCTATAAACACGTAATGGGTTGCCTACATGGATGTACAACCCCAATAAATCCTCTATTTAAAAAAATAAAAATAAAAATTGCCTCTTTATTTCTTTTTCTACTTCTTCTCTTCTTCCTAAATTTTATCATCCATACTGTTGTGTGAAAGCCTAGATTTGAATTGTACACAATAGTAAATAGAATAAGAAGTTAACAGCAAGAACATGACGATTTAACATGGTTTAGCTTAAAGTCTATGTCTACGGGTGAAAGCGGTTAGAGAACTTTTCACTATGTAAACCGAGATTACAAAGATCGTGTGGCTGTCTCTCTCTTCCATACCCTATTCTACGGTTTTAAGAGAGAAAAGCCACTTGTGGTTCCCACACTTGAAGACCCCAATATAAACTCTTTTTATATTGAGCACCCAAGGTACCCTAACCTACCAAAAACCAGTAACCAATGGTGTTTCCGTGTGAACATCCAACACGGATCTGCTGAGAGCTGTTAAGAGCCGTGTGAATTAAAGACATACCTTAGCAAATCTCCAATTTGGCTTTAATTCTATCAATATTACATAGTACATAAATCGACTTTCATATTCTCCACACAATCCTAAAGGGTAACTCTAAATACTGCGAACACATGTATTTTTGACAAAACACAGAACCTGTGATATGTACACCACATTCCACCTTGGTTTATATTCCGAAACCACCCTAGAAAAAATTTATACTTGTCCAAAGATGAGATTTTATAAAGAATCATAATCTTCTTCCAAACCTTAGGACTTTTTAAAGAATCATAATCTCCTTCAACAACATGGGGATCTCGTAAAGAACGATGATCGGAACTCATGGTATTATGGGTCTTACCTGTTTTCAAATGGGTCAAAAATCCGCTGGTTCAGGGCATAGATATCTCATAAACTTCATTATACATTAAAAAGTTAGCGTAATAAGTGAATGAAGATAAAGATTAAAAAAGCTTAACCCACTTGAGGGTGTGATATGTCGATGTCTGAACTTTTTTATATCAACTGGATAATATAATAACCTAGACAACCTGAAGATCACAAGATACTCTCAACTCTCCGTTCCTTTATTTAACCAAAACAATCAAACATTAAAAAATACAACTACTCCACCATTGCCCACTTGATGTTTTCCTTTTTTTTCTTTTCAACCCCGGTTGGGATTATGTACGGAAATTTGCTTTTCCTGATGTATTAGGATGACATCAGGGGGCTGAGTATCAGTACGTAAAAGTGACTTTCACTTTTTGGGGGGTACTTATCACTTTTCAGCACAGATGTGTCCAGCCCTTAATGCCATCTTAATACATCAGGAAAAACAGATTTCCGTGTATCCACTTCAACCCACACACACGAGAGAGAGAGAGAGAGAGAGGCGTGCTAAATCTTCCAGTACCGGGTTCCACGCAAGCTAATTATAAAAAGATTATTGACTTGATTAAGCTAGTAGACAAATCTTTTGGGTTTCATGTGCTTATGGCCGTTATGGGTTCCGATATCGAGTATGAACAGTTTCAATAGCTGGGCTAGCTCTTGCATGGTTGATTGCAGCCAGTGATGGCGAATGTGGTTTAGTGTATTATGATATTTGTTATGTTTGTGATTCATGCAATAATGCCTATTGATCTTGTCGATCTGTTTGAAAATCACTTCATTTTCCAAGATTTTCTAACCGGGCTACATTGTTTCTGTCATTCGATTCCTGGGGATTTTGGAATGAAATGGTCAGAAAATTTGATTTTCTCTTGAATCTATTTTTGACACATTCTGGCCAAACAGACACACCTAAACGAATTCTTCTTTATAATATCACCAAAAAATAAATAAAGAGAGCACTTCTATCCTACGTCCACCTTTAGGATTACTTCAAATTAAACTTGAAGAGAAGGTTTGAACACTTGATTTTTTTGCTTGGTTTCAAGATGTAAAATTTCACGAGTTTTAGTCTTACGTTGCTTGGGATAGAGACATTGAGGTGTTTATTAATATTCATTGGCTACTTCATGTAATTTATTAAATCCTCCCATGCTAGTTTAGCGATGTGTTCTGTACTGCACGCACAAGTGTATAGGCAAGAGCTTGGGTGCAAAATATGTTACATTTTTTATTTTTATAAATATGCTTATATATTTAAAATATATATATATTAAGAAATTTAATATCGTTTTTTAGATCAAGTGTTACCCATTTTATGATAAATATGAACATTTCAAATACCATTAGCTTAAAATCCAAAATAAATTATACAAATTATTAATAATCTAATAACATAACAAGGTAGACGTAACTAAATTCCAAGCTCTAAATTCTAGAATAAAGTAAAAGTACTACTATTAGTACTAATATATTGAAAAAATTAAAGTACATCTTTTCAAAACAATTAAAAGTTATTTTGGGTTTCAAAACAAAAACAAAAATAATCTCCAAAGTCCAGGGTTTAAAGCTTAATCTTCTTATCACTTCAATCTTCCTTCTTTCAAGTTCTTTATTCATTCTTATTTCTAAGGTTTTAATTTCTTTTGAAAGTTCACTTGTTAGACTTTAGAAAAGAAATCCTAAGTCCAAAACATATTAGGGTTTCTTATTGTATTACAACATAGCTTAAGGTTCATGTTTTTAAGTTTACATTTCTTTATTTTTGTGTATAAACCAAATTGACAAGACTCACATGAATCAACCCTAGTCGAAGGAATGAACTGAATTAGATATAGTTTAGAGTCCACAGCATGACTCAATTTGTTAGGCTTTGGGGTCGAGTAAACTTGAGGAATCAAGAAGTCAACTCAAGGAATTGGCAAACTACAATATTATGAACATTGATTTAATAAGTTGCAAGTGGGTTGAGTCATGTGAGGCTTACAGGTAGCATTTTCTTTTGAGCAAAGATCTAGGGGTGGCAATTCGTGTTGGAGGGTTAGGTTCGTGTCGTGTCGAAATAAGGGTATATGACTATATGGCTCAACTCTAACTCAATCCATTATTAATCATGTCAAAGAGGGTCAACCCGCTTTGACCCGAAACATGTTTAGATTCAACCCTAACCCGCTTATTTTGTGTTGGGTTCAAGTCGGGTTCAGGGGTTAGGTGGTAATTCATGTTGGTGGGTCGTATTCATGTTGTGTCAAGTTAAGGGTATATGACTATATGGATGCAACCCAAACCCAGCCCATTTATTAATCTTGTCAAAGTGGGTCAACTCGTTTTGACCCGAAACATGTTTAGAGGCAACCCTAACCCACTTATTTTGTGTTGGGTTCAAGTCGAGTTTATGAGTTAGGTGGTAATTCATGTTGGTGGGTCATATTCATGTCGTATCAAGTTAAGGGTATATGACTATATGGATGCAACCCAAACCTGACCCATTTATTAATCTTGTCAAAGTGGGTCAACCCGTTTTGACCCAAAACACGTTTACATCAACCCTAACCCGGTTATTTCATGTCGGGTTCACAGGTTGTGTCAAACATTGCCACCCCTACAAAGATCTGTTGTAACAAAATAGTGCACAACATGAACAAAAAGCATAGGATTTTGTCCTTTTTGCGATTTTTTGGTTCATGTAGAGTGCTACTTTGTTACAGCGGATCTTTGAGGATTTCTTTTATTGGTAGTCAAGGGAGCAAATGTCCTGTCCAGGATTTGGCGTCAAGGATGGTGTTCAGGACACCAGGGGACGTCACATGGAATAAAATGGGTGAGAATTTGAAATTTCATCTATTTCCCACCCATTTTCTTCCAAAAAATGATGTTCCGTCCAGGGTTTGGTGTCCAGGATACCAGGGGACTTCATATGGAATAACATGGGTGGGTGATACATTTTTTGAATATGAAAAATACATTTTATTCCATATGACGGCTCATGGTGTCCTGGATGCCATCCTAGACACTAAATCCTGGACAGAACATTCTTTCCCTTTTTCTTCCATATGACGTCCCCGGGTGGCCTGGACAGAACATTTATTTCAGTTTCTAGTGCCCTCAACGCAAGCAAAAAATAAAAAATAAATAAATAAAGTTGATATAGTAAGTCGGGAGTATGGCAAGCCAAGGACATTGTGTAGTGTGAGTCGTGAACAACTTTGAATGGTCGGGTCGTGAGCATTGTGGATGGGCCTAGTTTGCAGACATAATTACTGTTTGAGTTTGATCCGTGGGGTCAGATTTACAGGCTGAGCCCAGTTTGTATTGGGTCGGATATACATATGGGGAATGGTCGTTGTTAAGACTGGTTCAATGGGATGGATCTCGTTAGTGTTGGGCCTGAATTTCTTACAAAGTATTCCATAGTCCATCCTAAAGACCAGATTTTATAAGGCTTTACAATCCACAGCGGATAACCTGGGAAGCACCGGGCCCATGGCCACCTGCACCGAAATCGCTAGGAATAAACCACTAGAATGAACTGATTTTAAAATGGACACTGAATAAGGGCTGTTTCTGATGAATTCTAGAGTTATGAATGAACTGATTTCTTCATATCACCTTTAACAGATATTATTTTATCCCATTCCATTGATAATATGAGATGTGTTTTGTGAACTGGGTTTTGGGAGGATGATCCATTCTTTTTTTACTGCAAAATCCTTGTTTACACAACCTACAATCAATCCTAAAACTGTAAGCGTAGTTCATATATTTATTTCTTATAAAACTCAAAACAGAGCGGAATGGCAGAACAGGATTCGTGTAGCCGACCCCAAATAGTTGGGATAAGGCTGTTTGTTTGTTGTTTGTTGTATAAAACTCAAATATTTCTCTGATCCTTAAACCTTACCATTAAATCTTTACCTGAACCTTTAACCCTACAACCCAAAAATCTTAACCTAATAACTGAGGAAGAGAACTCCTTTGGTCCTGCATCATAACCCCTGTTTAATGTTTGAGACTTTAAAATCTTTGATTGCTTCTATTAACATAACAAGGAAAATCGACATATTTATTGATGCCTTTAATTAAAGTGTATAATCAGTAGCTTTTGTTTATATTCAATTTATCTGGTATGCTCCAACACTCCTGTGTTAGGGTGGCTGTAGTATCTATCTTCCCTGTGGAAGACTGAAGGTCAAATTTCTTCACATGCAGTGCACTGTTAAGTTGCCTGCTCCGGTTTTCCCCCGGCTCAGTCCTGGTCCCGCCATGTGTGGGTTTCAATGGGATATAAGCCCAAGTAGCCCGACCCCAAAAAAAATCTATTTGGGATGCAAATCGCCAACCTAAGCAGTCCTTAGGGTGGTGACACTGACAGTCCATGAAAAGTTCAACAATGGTTAACAGTTAGATACGAAACAAATCATAGCCAAGATGGTTAAGGCCATTTAAAACTGCAACCTAATTTGTATAAAACCCAATTTGACTGAACCAACAATAAATTATCAAGTTCGATTTATTTACACCGAAGTGATAATTATGGGGCAATCAATTAGCTGATTGCTTTGCTCCATAATGCATAACAAAATCAAAAAGCAGATGTTATGTGTCCCTTCTTATCATTACAGCCTCTCATTTTACAAATTCCAGACGGTTATCTGAGGATATTTATACACCTTTTGCTTAAGCGGAGACAACTGATTGAACAAAAAGAAAGAGCGAAAGAATGTTAGAAATTTCAATGAGGGTGCTTAGATC
>JAOXJP010051925.1:0-15985 GCA_025762735.1 Platanus orientalis
CTTTTATTGACCACCTACTTTTTCAACCGAACACTTTTTTGGACCCTTTTACCCCCCAAAAACAAAACGTCTGTTTATTATTCACCATATATACTACATAGACATTTTTATCACATCACAGAACATTTGCTTCGATAACAATAATTTGTACGTTAGAAAATGTCATGCTACAAAAAGGTACAGCAAATTTTGCCACAGCATATCCTTCCCCATAAATACAAGGGTTCCTTCAGGTCATGTTTGGCAGTGCTAATTGTTTACAAAATAATAAACCCACATTTTGAAACGAAATGTTTGGTAGTCATTTGAGCAATACAGGACATTTCTTATTTGAATTGATTGCAATGTACATAAGTAATTTACCCCCACACCCATGTCTATGTAACGATGGACATATCAAGATCCCACTTACATATGCCACATGGAAAAGAATGCTCAAATACAAGTCAGATCGGCTATTCAGCTCTAAGCCAATTCATCTAGAAGATGCTGGCAGACCTTGGCTTCAACAAAATGAGATTTTCAGTTTTATAGCTTAATCACATGCCGCTCGATGAGGCAGTTAACTCACATTAGTTACCGTTCCCTCATACACATCCTCCATGGTGTCAATTAATCTGATAAAAAAAAATTCTGAACTTCCTCAATACTCACCAGATTTAACTGTATAATGACTGTAATCACTTAAATCTTTTACCAATCAATAGAGCCACATGTAGATTTTCTCTTTTTGCTAATCAATAGAGCCACATGTAGATTTTCTCTTTTTGCTAGACTTTCATCAACCATTTACCTAAGCAAAATGCCATGAAAGTTAACCATCCTCACATGAAACTGAACTAATTTTCTGATATCATTGTTTCCTGTTTTTATCTTTGCTCCTGACACTCCATAAATTTATAATACAACTAATCCCTTGATAATTGGTGTAACTTTGTACATCTCTTTGTTCTCTATCTAGAAATTCATATGCTGCTTCTTTCTTTTTTTCTTTCAAGTTAAAAGGAAGAAGTGGAAATATAAAAATCCCTAGGACTTAATATGAATTACATGACATACTATTTAATGCTAACTCCAGCAACATTTAGGCGGTTTGGTGCATGGTCGTGACAATTACAATATTTGTAAGTTGGAACTTATAGCCAGTAGGAAATCATTAAATTTGTGAGGCAAAAAAGAAAGTCAAGACACGTTTCTCAATTACAAGAAAGATCAGCACCTATACAAATCCCTATCAGAATGTTTTGTTTCCAACTCAAAAACCATTCATAAGGGTCCAAAAAAACAGTCGCTTGTGCAATAACTTCCTCCATTAAATCAAATGGCTCAACAGAGATATAACTTTGAAAAGTCCTCTAATCCCCAAACATTTGCCCATACCTAGATTCTTCACTATATAGCACCTACTGTTTCCTTACCCTTCCTTTCTTGGTTAGCTGTGCTTCTGCCTGTTCTTTTCCTGATATATCTGTTATATCAGCTGCAAAAAAAATGTTCAATTGCAGAGAAAATGTTGAAACAGATCAGGATCCAAATAAACCATAATTTAACATCTCCAAGCAATAAAAAAGAAACGTTTAAAGGTGCAC
Source organism: Platanus orientalis (assembly GCA_025762735.1). Classification (NCBI taxonomy): domain Eukaryota; kingdom Viridiplantae; phylum Streptophyta; class Magnoliopsida; order Proteales; family Platanaceae; genus Platanus; species Platanus orientalis. The sequence continues at coordinate 1,590 of JAOXJP010051925.1, forward strand.
TATATCTGTATTGTCTCATTGCTACAGAACCAACCAGTCCATAGCAGCAATGTATGGTATGACATCATAATGTTGACCAACAAAAAAAAATACTCGATTGTCTACAAATATAGTCACAATTTATAAATGACAACATAAGTGCCCGAGAAAGAATACTACCATCAGGACCCCGAGCCAGCAGGGTAAAGAAGGCGCCATTGAGCTTCTCCATCTTCTTAGCATCTTGTGCCTGGTCTGTCTTAAACTCGAGACACTGTAAAGAAGCATAGAATCATGAAGCAGTTCAACAGCACAGAATCACCATTGAAGCACACAGTGAAGATATAACACAAAAGCATTGTTAATAGTAAGCTTGTAATAATGGAATTCATCCACAACACATCAACTCAGCCAATTCAAAAAGCATGAGAACCTTATTCTAAATGTAGTATAGCTTGTAGTTGCAAGAAGCTTGACCCAAGGTGCGAATCTCACTTCTTGAGAAACTCATTTGCGAAGCCAATTCGATTCGGTTTTCCCACACATGGGGAAACGCATGGAAAGCATTTGGGAAGAGAGGGAAGCAATTTTGGGAAAGCAGGGAAGTGAGTAAGTGTTTGGGGAAGCGAGTAGATTTTTTTTTCGGAATGCAAAGCCCAGGCTATTGGTATTGAATAAAACACTTTTCTATGTTTTAGCATTGAAAATCTAGCAAAAAATATGGGATTTAGTTTTGATTTATTCCATTCCAATAACCAAGAATCAAATATGATGTTTTCCTACAACGTCTTCTATAGTCTGACTTGAAGATGCCTAGTTATCTACAAAATCTTATGCAAGGTAAAGTAAGATATGGCCCCTACTAATAAAATGGGAGCGAGGCGTTCAAGCCTCGACAAGTACCTCATGGATAGAGGATAAGACCCATAATTGATTAGATGATGATATCGGCAATGTATTTACTTTCTATTAGAAATCACTTATTGTAGTTGTACTTATTGGTTGCAGATTAATTATTACTTACTTCTTATTAGTACCACCTATAAACCTATTATTTTCATTTCATTTTCTAGTCATTTCAAAATATTTTTTCTAATGGTTTTGAAGTCTCCCAAATTGCACTTGCTTCCCATTCGCTTCTTATTCATCCTTCAGTTGCTTCTTGATCATTTCACACTTCTCACCTCCCAACAATTCATTGAGCCTCGCTTTCGCATCGTTTCTCGCTTTTGCTTCTCACTCTGGTAAGTATAGCTCCAGGAAAATATAATAACAGTATGATTACAAGCTTGGTGAAAATAACTTCAATCTGAGCTGACCCACCAAATATGAACAACACAATTTTTTTTCGATAAGCAAATAATACATGGAATACTGAAAATTACATTTAAATTAAAAACCTTTACAAACAAAGCATTGCAGACTCACAGTTAACCTGACAAGGAAGGGCATCAGTATGGAATATTAATACCATTTGTAAAGCTGACAAAATCTGAAAAATAATAAAAATAAGGATGCGGGATATGGTTATAAATTGATACAATATATTTAAGGGTCTTTCTTTCCCTAAAGATGCGAAACCTACATCTATGCATATTTTCAACAATTAGTCTTCCGAAAATTCATTCTCTTAATGGATACCAGTATACCTGCAGAATGTGGTGACAAGATCACGATGCAAAACCAAATAAGAATATGGACATGGGATTATCTAAAACCTAAGCATCAAGTACTGGCAACCATGCGTATATGGTTATGCAACGTAAATAAAACATTCTAACTGTCTAGGTGTAGTCCGTCAGACAGAAATGTTGATAATAGAAACCAATTAAACTTGAGAAACGATAATAATGAGAAAACGATAAAAATTATATAGGGCACGGTTGCCCAATTAAACTTGTTTAATCCAGTGGACTAAACAAGAGAAACCACAATAAATGTTATTTTAAACAGGAGATGGTTACCCTTTGTGAATCTTCTTCACACATTTCCCTTGCTAAAAAGCTTCACATCCTATAAAACAAACTTTGACATATATTATTATGGGAACATCTTTCATCTGGGGCTACAGGGCCAGTAGATGAACTCTGGAGCCACATAACTTGCCATATGTCTCATGTTCTCCCACATAAAAGATTGCCTCAATAAAAAAGAAGATGAAATGATTTTAACCATCTGATCAGTACATTATTCTGGAGTTATAATTATTTATTTATTTTTACGATCCAAATGAACACAGTAAATTACAAAGTTGTCATCATTTGTTCATTGTAAATCAAGACCTAGGCAAATCTCCTAATCCACACTAGGAGCATGTTCAAAGGTCCCCATAACTTCTTTTTTTTACGGTAAATTACATAATGCACCCCAAGACTATCTGACAATATACAGTCTCCGCCCTCAACTATCAATAATTACAAAAATCCCCATGTCAGATTCTGGTTACAGAAGTTAGCGTAGGTGTGATTTTACCACGATACCCATTGTTTTAAACTTATTTTAACCAATAGAGCATACTTTCTAAAATTTCAAAAATATCCTTAATGAATACATCGTTCCCAGCATCTTCCTCCTTCCTCCTCCCTTCCTTTGCCCGAAGACCACTCTCTCAATACAACTGACGACGACCTTGCGAGAACTCCAGTAGAAAAATATGCCTGATGCGGAGAAGAAAAAGGCATATGATGGATGGTTGGCAGGGGAGGGGCAGTAGTGGGAGATGTACTGGTAGTGGAGGCAAGAGCAGAGGGTGCAAGCAGATGCGAAAGATGCGGATGAATCGGATACTGGACTCCTGCATGTCCACTAGTACAACCAGTCCAGTCAAGCCAATCCAGTTGAATTCCCAATCTCCACAGCAGCAGCTGATGATAAGGACGCGGATGCTGAAGATGTGGACGTGGATTTCATTCATTTCTTTTCCCTAACTGTCAATGGTTCCGCCTGCCTATAAATGGAACCGCCGGGATTGCTCCGAGGTCGCAATTTGAAGGCTCGTCCTAGAATTGAGTTTGCTGCAGATGCTGTTGACCGGAATTGGGGAAATCAGTGGTCATGATGGTGGACAACTCAGCAGGAGAGAGGGGATCGTCAATGGGTGGTGCAAAGATGATTGAGCAAAAGTTGGATCAAATTTTGGAGGAGCATTGATTTGTCCTTGATGATAGGATCCAGAGTCATACATCTTCCCTTGATGATACCACATCATCCTCATTGTTGATTGCATCCCTCCATACATCCCACCTCCATTCAAACCGTCATCGTTGTTGCCCAGATTGACAACACCATTGCCACTGCTGGAAGATCATCCCGGGCCAGAACCACCAGAGCTGTCTTTCTCACCTCCATGTCTCAACTCTCTCTCTCTCTCTAAATCTGATATAGTTGTTTAGCCATTTCCCTCTGCTGCTTTGGTTTACTTTGTGTCTCTTTTGTCTGAGATCATTATTAAAAGAGACTGAGAACTAGGCACTCCATGATTTGGTTGACAATGCTGATGTTCAATATGGTTCTCAAATATAGGACAGTTCACAATTCCGATCATTAGAAACATTTTTCAAAGAAATTGTGAAAGATAACCTTAGACAGCCAAAAGCATGCTCAACCTCTGATTTGACTTGAGGGTGGTATCCCAAACCTGGATGATCCTATCTTCTTCTCCATGAAGTTTCTCAATGATTTCTTATTCCACTATCCTTAAAAGTCCTAATGTCAATCTGTTAGTGCAATAACATCTTGCAAATTTAATGGTTCCAATCACTGTTGAATATGAACTTGTATACACATACTAATTCCCTATAATGTGGACATGTGACAAGTGGTCAGTCAATTGGGATTATGATTAACAATCTCACTTAAATCTGTATTAAGTAGTCTTCAGAGAATTTAGATGATTTTGCACCCTGTAGGATACCAAGGATACATATACCAAGCACCTGATGATTGATGAATGGGTTGAGACACCCTGTTTTTTTTTCTCCCTCATCGTTATAGTAAGTAGAATGATTAGAAAGTGTTGAGGTAAACCTTAATTGGTACTATACAAGTTCTATTCAAACCATATGATGGCAGAGCTTTTGCCAAAGAAAGTATCATTACTTGATGGTTCTTAACCCAAAAGTCTGGATGTAACAACTTTGCCATCAAGTCTTCTCTGAAAGATAGACATATTTTCATGGCCCATCGGACATCATCACTGTTGATTGTCTTTCGCTTCTCCCTACAGCCCTGCTCTGAAGCTCAACGACTACACCAAAAAATTGACAGTTCAGCAACACGAACAGTGGGAAGGAAAAAAATGAAAGTTTTTTTTTTTGTGGGTCCCATAAATCAGGGTCTTAATGGTGCTTTTTCTGTTGCTTCTAAATCATGGTCTCCACCATGTTGTTTTGGGTATGCCAGAGTTTTCATCAGGAATGGATGGACAGTGGGAAGGCCCTCATGGTGATTTTCTACACACCATTGTTCGTGGCATATAAGATTTTTTTTTTTAAAAACCTACTACCTCTTTTCACCGTTGGATTGGAATGTACAAATAGATGGCACATTAATATGTAAATTTTATGGGGACATGGGCATTTTTGTCTTTATATGGGTCAAGGGCACTTTCACCATCATAAAATGCTCCCATGTGCTATAAGGGTAGTTTTGGGTTTTAGACAAAACTTTTGGTCAGTGATTCATTTGACTAGTGGTTAACGACAGACAACTGATGGCAGGGTGTTTTTTGAAATCAACAATATCAGTCAAAGGGAATACACAGTATTTTTGATAGTTGAGGGGGGAATATGTATAATGTCAGATAGTCTAGGGGTGCATTATGTAATTTACCCTATTTTTAGGGATGATGATCATTTTATTGCTAAAATAAAGGCAAAACAAATTACAGCTACAATAATATACAACGCCTATACAATCGAAATGCTATTCCCACTAGCTACATTCTTACCTAGAATTTCCTATAAAGCACTCAAGCCAAACCCACCCCCCTTCTAGCAAGCCTATCAACTGCATCATTTTTGCGATCTAGAAATATGAGATAAAAAAGTACAACATTCCCTAATGATTATCCTGATTTCATGAACATAATGAGCTAATTTCCACAACCCCTCCCTTACACCAAGATCCTAACTAACTACCACCTTTGAATCTCCTTTCACTAGGCAACCATGACTTCTCAATGACTTAATTTCCCACAAGCCCACCAATAATCCCATCAACTCGGCCTTTTAACCCCTTAAAAAATTCTTCTATTTCTCTCATTCCATATACCCTATAGAATGCCTTTCCCAAGAGTACCCAAGAATAACTTCCCTATTTTTCCTCTACAATGCCCCCCCCCCCAATTGAGAGAACAGACCCATAATGTTCTCCAGTATTACCCATGAAAAGTTCAAATCCATAGTGAGATGACTTCAAATCTTCCTAGTGAACTCACAATGTATGAAGATGTGACTGATTCCCCATCTATACCACACAAACAACACATATTAGGCAAGATAGACATATAGGGACGTCTCCTTTGCAAAACATCCAAAATATTTAATTGATTAAGATAGGCCAACCATGGGAACGCTTGCACCCAAGGGGGAGCCACAGAATACCATATTTTCCTAGCCGAAAATGGATGAGGGCAGGGATTATCTATGGCAATAATAGAAAAAAAATGAAAAAAAAAAGACTTAACTAAGAAATGACCCAAGGACAAAGGACACCAAACCCGAGAGTCAAGATCAAACGAGGACACAAATACATCCTTCAAATGGTGTAACAGATGAGCCATAGTCGATATCTCCCATCATACAAATCATGGGAGAATTACAAATTCCATGATAACCCATTTGTAGAAAGGATATCCACAACACACGAATTTGTTTGAGAGGAGATACAATAGAGACGTGAGTGGCAAGATTTAAAGTGAGATCACCCCACCATAGATCTTTCCAAAATTTGATATGGTTCCCACTTCCTAAGGAAAAATGAGTATGGGAGAAGAAAAGAGGAGCAACTTGTATAATGTTTTTCCGCATCAAAGAATATGATGTAGGAAAATTTTGACAACAATCCCACCATTCTTATCCGTTCCATATCTTCCGATAATGATGGATTGCCATAAAGAATTTCTTTCCACAATGAATCTCTATAGCCATTTTCCAATGAGAGCCCAATTCCTTTCTTTTAACCTACTAATCCCTGGGCCCCCATTTTCTTTTGACTTAATGACTTCTGCCTTAGAAAATGATCTTTTTTTTGCCCCACTACCTTCTCATAAGTCTCTTTGGTTCAATCACCCTAGACACCTTCTTGGGAATCCTAAAAAGAGACATATAGTACACCAATACGGCCGCCTTGATCAAGATAATTCAGCCCCATAAGGATATGTATGACTTCCAACAACGACCCAAGGGAAGACCCAAGTGTTTCAAAGGCCAATCGTCTACCTTACACTCAATCACATTTGCAAGCTCCACTAACTATAGATCATCCACATGGATACCCACCATACATGACTTTGACAGGCTTATCTTAAGGCCCACAATTACTTCAAAAATTTTCAAGCAATTTCTCGTGATCCAAATAATCCCCCATAAGCCTTAAGAAATATAACAGTATCATCCACAAACTACAAATTTGATACCAACTGACTTATATCTACACACTCCGCTTTCTTAAGAAGTTCAGGCCATCTGTAACCAAAGAGAATAAACAGGGGGATACTAGTTTACCTTGTCTCAAACCTCTTGACGACCTAAAAAAGCCTTTAGAGGTCATATTCAACAATATTAAGAATAATAGAAATTTGATACACCCCTTGATCTATCTAAACCAATGATCACCAAAACTTTTCACAAATAACACCCATAAAAGGAACTCCCAATCAACCCTATCATATGCTTTCTCCATGTCCAACTTACATACCACATCAGGATTTCTCGACTTCCTTCTATAATCAATACATTCATTCACAATGAGAATATCATCCGTAGTTTGTCTTTCCTGAATGAAAGTGTTTTAATTGCATGAAATCATTCACCCCTCCCCCCCCCAATCAAGTTTCAAAGTCTTATTGATAACGCTTTAGAAAAACTCATATACAAAAAGCATACCTGACTTATGGGGCTTATAATCATACACAACTCCTTTACTCCATTTTTCTTTGGTACAAGGACAATAGAAGTTGTTCTCATCCCTTTATTAAGCTTCCCCCTTTCATAAAATTCAACAAACACCGTCATCAAGTCTTCTTTAATCATAGTACCAAATGTTTGGAAATGTCTTATATGTCGCCTGACATATGTCCATGTCGTCCAAGACTGACACGAAACATTAACTGCATTACGACACTTCAATTTTTCAGTCAACATGATGTACAAAATTGACATGTCAAGCGAATATTCCCCTTTCACAATGTAATATTGCATAATGTCAACATTGTGTTGACATGCTCAAAATTGACGTGTCGAGTAAATATTCTCCTTCATAGTGTAATATTGCATAATGTCGACATTATGTTGACATGCTCAAAAAACATATGAAAAATGATAAATTCCAAGGGAAATAAAAGGAGGAGGGGAGTGTCAGCACCCAAATTTTGATTTGGGTCATGAGATAGCATAAAGACAGCATAAACCGACACCAGGCGCCCACTGCACCTGCTGAAGTGGGCACCCGATGTCCATAGAGAAGAGGAAGAAGACGAGGAAGAAAATGCACTGTGTTTATTATGTTTTTCCAATTAGATTATAATCTGTTTGTCAATCATCATGTATCAAAATCCTAAGGAATGCATGTATATTTATTATGAATGTTATAAAAAACAAGTTTTATTATGTAATAAAATTCATCAAAAAAACATTACGTAATAAAAATAAGTTATCATTGGGATAAATCAATTTCTTCCCTTACATTTCTGCAGTTAGATTAGACTATGTTTTTTAAGTTTTCATGATTTTTACAATATTTCTTTCCGACATCTCCGATTTTTTTGACATATGTCCTATTTTGGTCCGACTAACATTTTCACGGACATTGACATTTTGAACCTTGACCTTAATAATATCCCAAGACACATGATAAAAATGCATTAAAAAACCATCCAGTTCTGATGCCTTGTCCTCATACATACTAAATACAACTTCCTTGACCTCATCCTCAAAAATAGGGCTCTCTCGCGCCTCCCTCGTATCACTGGGCAAGCAAGAATCAAATAAGTTCGGAATAGTAGGCCTCTCCAACCCTTCATTCGAATATAATTGAGAGAAGAAACACATAGCTTCATTAGAGATTTCCTCAAATGACTCAATTTCTTCCCCATGAATCAACAGCCTTGGAATTAGGTTCTTCCATTTACATCCATTAGCCACTTTATGGAAGAAATTAGTGTTTCCATCATCCTCTTTAATCCACTTAAACCTGGATTTTTTATTTTTATTTTTAGGTAAGAAAAAAGAATTTTATTCAAGGAGAGGAAAACCATACAGCAAGGGGGTAAGGCATTAAGCAAAAAAAAAAACAGAAAGGCTAGGTCAAATCGACAACAGATTTTCAGTCCCTTAACAGACCACCTCTATGAGGATTATGACAGTCTTGATAATTCCTAGCCTAGAAAAGAGGAAAGCCTTTTACCCTCTGATAAACTTGGAACAAGGGTTCAGCCGCACTTTCAAAGACCCTAATATTTCTCTCTCCACAAAGACCACCAAACTCTAGCAGGAACCATGTTCTAAATTCTTTTCCCTTTGGCATTAAATGTTGAAGTCTTCCAACTGGATAAAAGACAAGCCACAGCAGTGGAGGTAACTCAACACATTTCAAAATCATGGACTATAGCATTCAAAACCTCAATAGCATACGGACAATGGATCAAAATGTGAGCTGCCAACTCCGCATCCTTATAACAAAGTAAACAAATGTTGGTGAGGTACATGCCTTTCCAGATTAGCACATCCATCATAGGGATCTTACCCAAAGCAGCCGTCCACAGAAAAAACTGGACCTTTAAAGGAACCAAATGATTCCAGACCTCCTTCCAAAGAAAAGCAAGATTCTGCGATAAATCTAAAAGCTTGTAGCAAGATTTGACTGATAAAATGCACCCGGGATTAAGGGAACAGCATCTAAGGTCCTCTTGGTTTACATGAATATTCACCCTACATATACAGTCCAACAGATTGCAATACAAGGGATCTCCCAATCAAAAGCAGCCCTCCTTAGCCTTGGATTCCAAGTCACCCCATCAAGACCCACCTTCATATAATCACCAACAACAACTGATTTGTTAACAGGTATACTATAAACATCCACGAAACCCTCCTTCAATATTCTATTTACCACACCAAGAGTCTTCCCAAAACTTAATCCTATCCCCTTTGCCCACATTATAGCTCACTCCTTTTCTGAAGAGAGCTATATGCCAGATAATACCTTTCCAAAAACTAATCCCATAAATGCCACAGATTTCATTAGGATTCCACACATTTTGAATTGCATACTTATCAATCAGCACTTTCTTTCACAGCCCATCATCATTTGAGCCCAACCTCCATAACCATTTGCACAGGAGAGCTATATTCATATCCTCCAGTCTACAAAGCTCCATTCCAGCCTTGGGCTTCAAAGAACAAACAGTATCACAAGCTACCAGATGCATTCGATTAGATTCATTCCCCCTTTTCATAGAAAATTCCTTTGAAGTTTCTCAACTTTTTAGACAATCGTTTTTGGCATATTCAATAGAGACATGAAATACATTGGGATATTAGCCATGGTTGCCTTAATCCCACCCCCCCACCCCCCTTCCCCTTTTGAGTTTGAGAGGTAGTTTGCCTTCCAACTCGATAGCCTCCTTTAAAGCCTTTCAAGGACAAGGTTCCAAACATCGAGTCTTTTGTAAGAGGCTCCCACTAGGATTCCCAAATAAGTGGAAGGAGGCAAAGCAATCCAGCAGCCTAAGTCCGCAGCCAACATGTCCACATTAGTAACATCACCAACCACAATTAAAGCACTCTTATGGAAATTTACTTTCAGCCCAGACACCACCTCAAAACATCTTAGGATGCACCTCAGATATCTTATTTTCCTTTGAGAATTAGAGCACAACACTAGCGTATCATCCACAAACTGGAGGTGAGATATGGAAACATTACCCAACCCCACCTGAAAACCTTCCATCATACCTACCTCCCTAGCCTTATCAAGCATACCCCCCCAACACCTCAACCACTAAGCCTCAAGAGCACCCAAAATAACCGGTGGAAATTTCATATTATAAAAGAAAAAGTAGCTAACTCCACACATTTTTGTATCTAACTGCACCATTTTACCCCAAACCATATCCCCAAAGCACATCCAGCAAGAAATCCCAACCGATATGATCATAGGTTTTTTCCATATACACCTTACATATAACCCCTGGAACACCACTGCGAATACAAGAGTCAATACATTCATTGGCACAAAAAGTCCCATCCAGAATATATCTACCTTTCAAGAAAGTTCCTTGAGCATTAGAAACCATTGAAGGAAGGACCACCTTAAGTCTAGTTGCCAAACATTTCGAGATGATCTTAAAAGTGCTTCCCAGCAAAATCACTAGACAAAAATCTTGCATCTCCTATGCCCCCTCCTTTTAGGAATGAAGGAAATATATGTAGCATTACTCCCTTTGTGAAGGAAGCCTTTGTTGAAAAAATCATCGAACACCCACATTAAGTCTCCTTTCACCACCTCCCAACATCCTTTATAAAAAGGCAATCGGAAAACCATCCGGACCCAAAGCCTTATCACCCTCTAAATCCCACACTGCAATCTTTACTTCCTCCTCAGAGAAGGGTCTTTCCACCCAAGTTGTACCCCTGTCCAATCTGAGGAATAAACTGCCCATCAATCGTCGGTCTCCTTTTACAAGACTCCGAAAAGAGCTTAGAATAGTAATCATCCATCCAAGCACGGATGTCCATCTCCTTACACAAATAAGCCTCCCTCACTATTAAATGCTAGATAGAATTAATTCCACTTCTTCAACTTTTTATAAAAAAAAATTGTAGTATTGTCCCCTTCTTTGAGCCACTAGATCCTAGACTTCTACTTCCACATAATCTCTTCCGTTTCAACAACCTACTGATATTCGTCCTTAGCGGCCACCTTTAAGACATGTTCCTCATCAAAGAGACCTTCCTATGTTTCCTTATCATCCCATTTTTTAATACAGTCCAAGGCCTTAGATTTTCGCTCCTTAATGTTCCCAAAAACTCCTTTATTCCACACCATGAGCTAGTCATAGATAAATTTCAGTTTTAACTTGAAAACCTGCCCCGAAGGCCCTAACACAACACATGAATCCCACCAACCTTTAATAATTTCCACAAATCCAAGTTGTTTCATCCACATCAGCTGGAAAAGAAAGGACTTTAGCCTCGAGGAGAACTCCCCTCCCCCCAGGAAAATCGAAAGGTGGTCAAAGGTTGGCCTTGGGAGGGCTAAGTCTATAACAAGTGAGAAAAGATCTTGACACTCAGGGGACACCAAAAACCTATCTAATTTACTCATTGACGGATCAGCCTGACCGTTAAACCATGTAAACCGAGGCCCAGTCAAAGGAATGTTAATTAAACTTATTTTGTCTACAAAATTTCGAAAGCAATCCATTCCCATTGTCCTCCTAATGGCTCTATGACAATCGCTAACATACAAGACCTCATTGAAGTCACCCCCAATGCACCAAGGTAAAGACTGGTAACTCTGGGTAGTTTCCAATTCTACCAAAAAATCACCAAGCAAATTAGAATTAGTAAGACCATGCACCCTGGACACCATCCACTAGCAAGGATCACCACAAAAATGGGCAACAATTTAGACCAAGAAGTTTCCAATCACATTATTTACAAATTCAACCCTAGATTTATCCTAGAAGAAAACAATATCCCCTACCCTTCCAAAAGCCAGCAAAGAGCACTAACCCGTATCATGGAAGCAGCTAATTTCCTATATAATTTGGGGGGGGGGGGGGGAGCATTTTAGTTTCCAGTAAAAGAATCACAAAAGCTCTATGAGAAGTGCAAACCGCTCTCACCATTCAATCACCCGAATTCCACGAGATAATTCCAATCTTCATTTGGACACATTTCTAGACCCCCGAGCCTTCCTTTCTATCAATCTGTCCACGGATGTCTCCCCCTTTTCATATGATATATCACAACGAAGGTTTTTGAGCTCTCTTGGTAATCTACCCGTCCCTGCATCTCCTGTTTAGGCCTTCCAACACTGTTGTTTTAACGGTTCTCAAGGGCAACAAGAAAAAGCCAATGATTCCTCTTCCATCCCTTCAAAAGATATCCCTATCACCCTGCTAACCTCCTCCAATTAATCAAGCATCCACAATGATACCTTCGCCACCAACTTGACCCCCTCCTCAACCCTTACCACCACTTCCTAGCATGCAACCCCTTCATAACCCAACTTGATGTTTTCCCCAATTGAGCAATTAAAGACAGAACCGGATCCCTTGTCCCCCCATCCAATGTCACCATTCATACCACCTTTGATAGAGTCAAACATCTTATCAATCAACACCCCTTCCAAGTCTTCATGAAAAACTTCCCTAAAATCAAGCACTACCATTAGCGACTTTTCAATTCCACTCGGTTATCCATCACATTTTGTACCCCCCACAAGGGCCAAATTAGGTTTAGGCAACGTCAAAGAAGCCCCATCAGGCTGCCTCCTCACAACACAACCCCTTAAACCCTACTCAAAAATCCTCTACCTCCCAGAGGATAAGAGTGAGGCAAAACACATATCTAGACATTACGCATTCATCAGCCTCACCAAAAACATTGAGCACCACTGCTTCCAAAGGGCTTGACATAAGGAACCATCGTCATCAATCACAAGCCCAGACTTCGGATTCCTCAAATCCAACAACACCCGGGGCTTCAAGGGTTCCCCTAAACATCAGCTCTCGTACCACGATCCACCTCAGGTTCACCAGCCATAGCATCATCCCTAGAGATCGTTGCAGGGGGGAAAACAAATGCATCCAAAGGTCTATCCATCCCTTCAGGTATCTCCAGTTGATTCTCCGAAAGCTTATCCATCGCAACATTCAACTCCCTTGCAATCTCCATCAATTCCATATTCTGGAGTTTCATTTCAGCACTCTGATTCTTAGGAATCTCCCCTCGACAGAGAAGATGGGCAACCCAGAGCTAAGAGAGGAACTCCCCAGTCCCCATAGACAAAGAGGCTAAATCCATTTCATGGCCCGAGAGTCCATAAAAACCCTTCCCTCCACTAGACCCTGAGGGTCGTAAACTACCCCCTGAGTCTATTAATGGTTCATTATCCAAAATCCTCTAGTCAAGGTTTAAAATCTCGTAATCGCAACTCGTATCACGACTTCGAGAGACGAAGACGTCTTGCACCTCGTAGCTTATTACGGAAAGACAGTGTACAAAACCGAGAGACTGTGAGAAACAGGAGAAAAACTAATCAAATGAATAAATTTTTATTTGAAACTTCATGATTTGATAAAATAATCACTAATTCACACTTAGAAATCATTAAATATAGGAAACAACCATTTATGATGGTTGGGAGAACCGTCACCCTTATGACTAACGTCTTCGCTTAAGGAATCTATGGAAACACTATGTAAGTTTTGAAATTTTTAATGTAATTTAAGGAAATGTTATAATAAACATTGTTAAACACTTATAAACCATTATTATACATTACATATTTGGGTATCAATAGTTGAGAATCGGTATCCTCGTAACACTCGTTATCGCACATGTGCAGAATTTTATGTTTTAAAAGTTGATAAATAAGTAAATAACGTTACACATTGCAAAATAAAGCTATAAATCCACATCCATAAAATATAATCAATGACAAGACATAGAGTTCAAAATGTTCTATACTTATACATGAACATGAGTACATGTTTGATGTAATTTTCTAGGTTTTTTTTTTTTTTAATTTTCAACTTCTTTTATTAATTTTTGTAAAAAAAAAATTTAAAAATTAAAAAATACAAAAAAAATAGTTGAATTAAGACAACATACTTCATATGTGTCAATATATTCAATTATGCTTTCTGAATTTTTTCTTACTTTTTTGGCATTTTTGCAGAATTTTTTAATTATTAAATAAATAAATAAAAATTTTATTTTCAGAAATCTACCAAAATGACATATTATGTACAAAATGATATATAGTATGGCATATAAAAAAAATAAACCAAATATGTTCATTTCATATAATTTTTTGAATTTCCTTTAATTTTTTCTTTTTTCAAAAAAAAAAATAAATAAATATTTTTTTTCAAAATTTATTTTTTTCATGAATGTGTAGATCTATCACAAATGTATAACATATAAAAAATCTACAAGGATTAGAGAAGAAATAAAGAGATTACC
>JAOXJP010051946.1:0-15984 GCA_025762735.1 Platanus orientalis
CCAAAAGTTTTTTTTAATATATATATATATATATTCTCTTAAAAACAAATACTCATTTTTTCTTAATATCTTCTCTTCTATTTATATGTTTATCTTTAATACTGATGAGACATAAAAAGCTCTCATCAGATGGTTGTACGGCAGAGTTGTCCCATGAGTACCTACACAAACAAAGAGAATGAGAATGAAGGTCACCGGTGTGGTGCCGGCCGACCCCACTCCAATGCCTTTGTCAGATCTTTTCTTTACAACCAAAATTAGCGTAAAAATGATTGTGTAATTGTTTGTGTCCCTTAGGATGGAGGCAAGGTGTCTTTATATAGAGTCTTGGAGGCTCTTGACCGGAGATATTTTTTCCAAATTATTTATTGGGGCGAATATTACATTTCCATATTAGTTTGGCTAATATGGAGATTGGATTCTTGACAGGATCTATGGCAAGGATATCGAGACATTTTCATAAGTAGCTAACAGACTTACTTTATTTGCTTCTATGTTTCGTAAGGTAAGTCATGCCAACCCGAGTATGTATCCCGAGTTATGTTTGGGTTTACCAACCCCGGCCAACCCATAGTGCTGAGCTCTTATTTGTGGCCAAGCCAACCCAGTATACTTTGTGACCCATCAGTTGCCCCCCATTCCCGAGTCAGGTATTGACCTGTCAAAGGGAATATGAGTTAGGGCTCGGTCACCTATTGGTATTTAACAATTACTTTGCTTCTATTACCCGTCCCCCTCTTTTTTTGTAAGAGCTAGTATATGTGTCCCTTGTAGAAATTTTCAATCTTTGTCAATTGTATTTGTTGGTCTGCTTGTACTCGTTCATTGTTTTGGGGCTAGTTGCCTCCTCAGACCAGTTGTCCCATACAAGGGTTGAGTCATCTCATGACTTTCAACCACTTCGGGCCGGTCATTCCCCTTAGGGGTTGAGTCATCCTGCGATTCTCGATTGCCTCAAACTAATCACTCTCGATCGTCTTGAGCCAGTCGTCCCCCTTAAGGGTTTGGTCATCTTGTGACTCTCGATTGCTCTAAGGTAGTCAGCCCCCTAGGGGTTGAGTCATCCTGTGATTCTCGACCACCTCAAGTCAGTCGCTCTCGACCGTCTTAGGCTAGTTGTCCCCATTAAGGGTTAAGTCATCTTGTGACTCTCGGCTGCTTCAAGCCAGACGTCCCTTTTAGGGGTTGAGTCATCCTATGACTCTTAGTCGCCTTAGGCTAGTCGATATCGGCCATCTCGGGCCAGTTGTCCCCCTTAGGGGTTTAATCATCTTGTAACTCTCAGTCACTTTGGGCCAGTCGCTCTCAACCACTCAGGGCCTATCGTTCCCGTCCACTTGGGGCCTGTCATTCTTAGCCACTTGGGGCCTGTCGTTTCTGGCCACTCGGGACCTATCGAATGCCTTTGCAGAATTTTAGAGTCGTCTTGCAACTCTCGGCTACTCGGGGCCTATCAAATCCGTTGTAGAATTTTAGAGCCGTCTTACGACTTGAGGCCTGTAGAATGCTTTTGTAGAAATTTTGGTCGTTTGGTGACCCTTAATTACATGGGGCTATAGAATGCCTTTGTAGAAATTTCGGTTGTTTGGTGACTTTCGGCTACATGGGGGCTGTAGAATGCCTTAGTAGAAATTTGGGTCATTTAATGACCTTCGGCCACATGGAGCCTGTAGAATGCCTATGTAGAAATTTGGGTAATTTAGTGACCTCGGCCACATGGGGTCTGTATAATGCATTTGTAGAAATTTGCGTCGTTTGGTGACCCTCAGCCACATGGGGCCTGAAGAATGTCTTTATAGAAATTTAGGTCATTTGGTGACCCTTAGCTATATGGGGCTTGTAGAATGCCTTTGTAGAAATTTAGGTCATTTGGTGACCCTCAACTACATGGGGCCTGTAGAATGCCTTAGTAGAAATTTGGGTCATTTGATGACCGTCGGCTGCCTCGGGGCCTATCGAATGCCTTTGTAGAATTTTGGAGTCGTCTTGTGACTCTCGGCCACTCGGGGCCTGTCGAATGTCTTATTCTTGACAAGGATCAAATCGGAATCCATGTCCCCTTGTTGGAGTTGCAAAACATGCAACAGAAAAAAAAACACCTTCATATTTTTTTTCTCTCTCATCTTTTTTTTTTGGCACAATCACTTTAATCATTATCATGTGTGATATGCTGACCATCGTTTACTTTATAAGTATAATCTAATATTTTTACTATTTAAAGATCTTATAACACTTCGGTAGTCACCTTATATTATCGTATTAATGTTACATAGTTGAAGATAAAGCATTTAAACGACCAAATGTATGAAATATAATAGAAATAAGTAAAATAAAATAAAATAAAGGATAAGCTAGAAATTGGTTGGACTGGGTTGAGAATTGGGCATAGGTTGCATTGGACCATCACGGGCTTGAGACAACTAAAGAGTGGGCCAGTCTGAAAAGCTGATAGTATTGGTCATTACTTGGTTTTAACTAGATCCCATAGATTTTGTGATAATTTGTTTGGCCGATCTCCTCTTCCCTTTCCTTATTGACTCGGTT
The DNA here is from genome assembly GCA_025762735.1 of Platanus orientalis. NCBI lineage: Eukaryota > Viridiplantae > Streptophyta > Magnoliopsida > Proteales > Platanaceae > Platanus > Platanus orientalis. The sequence continues at coordinate 2,545 of JAOXJP010051946.1, forward strand.
GGACTTCCTTAATTGGTGGTCCTCTTTGTGTGTATTAGAATGAAATCTATCTCTTCCAAATTGGTTGAGTGGATATTGTGGAGGAAGAAGTCGTATGTGTGTTGTATGTTTACAAGAATTGTTGATATTTGTGGTAAATTGAGGGTGCATATATTGAATGTTAGAGCATAATTTAAAGTTGTAGACAAATATATTGATTTGTATGTTTTTATAAGTGTTACTACATGTAATGTTATGATGTAAAGTCATGATGACTAAAACATATTGACGAATGTATTAATTTGAGGTATTTTGAAAAAATAATATAACACAAGTATACATAGTGGGAATGACATAGCATGTAATTATGCATATGTATGTCATAGTGAGGATCATAATAGTATGTAAATTTTTTTTTGTTTTGGATGAAGAAAGGGTCTTCACGCTTCTTTTTCACTAGATCGAGTACAAAAACTGATGATGTCGAATTCCAACTCACCAAGATGGTCCTCTAGTTCCCCTAGATTTGGAACCTTTCTCTTAGATCCTACCTATACCAAGATAGTGAATAGCATCGGTGTGGTGCTGGCCTACACCCCTTCGATGCTCAAGTTAGTGATCGGAGTTTTTGAAAATCTCTCTGGTGCTCCCCTTTTTTTAGGTTATTTTTTCATACCTTCTTCCCTGAGGTTCCTCTCTTTATATAGGGGTTCTCCTGATAGTTGCGTGTAGTGGATCTGGGCTCTGTACAAGCGCATGGTCCTTGTTAGAAATATTCCCCAAGTTAGTTAGACGAACGTGGTTGAGTGGTGCACGTGTTAGCATCAGATTGATTGTCCCCCTGCATCACTTCACGCCTTATAACCATCTTTCTATCTTGATGGCGGTCAGCGTCTATCACTCGATTAGCTCATTCATTATGTTGGTTGGTCGGCTCAGTCCTCATGCTACTTGGTTAGTTTAGTAATTATGGACGATCATACATTGACCATCCACTTTTCTTAGTTGCTTATTATTATTCCTTGATTTTTCGGATGACTTGTAGGCATCGTGCAACTACTAGACTCGTAGCTTTCTTCCTAAAACGATCAGTTGGATTCCAATCAACCCATCCCATCATTGATTGGGTACTTAGTATGCGCAACCATCGGTTTGAACCCGGGGGTCACCCGATAAATTGGTAAATTGGTTGAACCGGGATGGTTCGTTTGATTAATCAGCTCGGGCCACTCAGCCTAAATTCCTCGTTATCACTTGCCCCCCCATTCCCTAGTCTATTGACTCAAGCGGGCGTTGGGAATCTGGAGGGTAGTCTAAGATGATTGGCCTGCTGGCTCCTCAACTTTGCCTTTTTTGAGCCCCACGCCATTAATGGTGACAAGACGCATTACATCGGCTACCATTTCTCCTCAAATCACGCATTCATCCGATGACATGGGGTAAATTAGATGATCCAAAAGTCAAAGATTATCTGAGGATCTTATAAGAGGATGTCTTTGCCTCCTTTTGAGTTCCCATTTGCCTTTAAACATTTTCCCAGAGCCGTGTTTGTGTTGCTTCCTCTATTCATGCTCACGTTGCACTCAAGAATTCGTTAGTCAAGACACCAATAGGGAGGTATTCTCTCTACCTTACAATTTTCCTTCTTGTAGTTCTCTCTTCCTCTTCTTTTTACTTTAATATTGTCATTTCTCTACCGAGGCGTATTCCTATACACTGTTCCCTTCTCTTCCCTTTGTATGTTGTGGTCGTGCTGCTATCTGTTAGTCTTTACCCATCTTTTTTAGAGTTTGACCCTGGATCCAATCGGGGCTCCCTTTGATTTTTATTTAACTCATTTGTGCTACTACCTTTGCACCCATCATTGTTTGCCTGATTTGAGTGTTTTGAGGTTTGAGTCTTCCTTTTTGAGTCGTGTTCTGAATTAGGTCTTAGAGATACTCGGTCCCTCGGTTGGTGTTATATACATCCTCAGTCGCATGAGTACTCAGTTTGATTCCTCCAATTCCGTTGTGGTTCTTAACGAGAACCTGGTCAGGGAAGATTCTCCTGATTCGGATCAACCTTCATAGCCTATCAAGTGGTCTCATTTTGCTAGTGTCCCATATGCTGCAGAACGCATCTTTTCGATCGTGCCCAAGTCTTGATTTAGGGATTTGCATCGCCTCTTCCAAATCCCAAAGTCTGTTAATCTGAGGGCTCTTTCTTCTAACAAGTGGGCTTGTGCCTGCCTCATGAATGAAGTTTCAATCTTTTTGAACAAACTCTGGAAGCCTGTCTGTGCTTCCCAATTCCTCTATTTGTTCATCAACTTCTCACCCACCTTCATCTCGCCCTCGAGCAAATCATACCTAACATGTGGAGGATTCTGATTGCATGCATGGTGTTATGGCTTGCGTGCAGTGGTGGTTAGGATCATCTGACCATATTTGAATTTCTCTACTATTATAAGGCGGTGGAGTTACATTTGGGGTTGTGGTACTTCACTGCTCGGACACTCGACCGACCGTTAATCACGGGTCTTCCAACTCCAAACAGAGGTTGGAAAATAAATTTTTCTTCGTGTCTGGGGATGGATGGGAGTCTTTTCAGTGGGAGTCTCCTATCGACACGTAGAACAGGTAACTCTTGGTCACCTTAGTTTTCCTTACCCATTTTCCATTTAGTTGGTTTAACCTCTATTGTTTTTGTAGTCTTGGCCGAGCGTCCACTATCTGAGGCTGAACTCGCAAGGCTGAAGCTTGCCTTTGCACATCTAGTTCGGGATTAATCTCTGCTAATAAATCCCGAATCACTTTCCTCTTACTTATTCGGCCCTGAACCTCCTTCCTCTGGATTGCTTGCCTTGCCTATCGATCAGTCAGATCATTAACAATTCTTGATCTCGTTCAATTTTTTTAAACTCTTCTTCCTCCTTTTTGTAGATATGTCTGCTAGACTGTTGAAGGCTTCCTTGGCAAGAGTCTCTTGAAAATTACTGTTGGTATCTAGCATAAGTGGCCGAAATTCCACTTGGTTGATAAGGATAAACCGAGCACAATGCCATCCATGGTCATCCCTCCAGTCGCTCTACCTCCTCCCTCCCTCGTTGACCTCGAGGCTATGTTGGATGCTGCACCGACGTTCAATGAGTGTGTCAATGACCTCCCCTTCTACACTTTGTGGGGGCTTCCTCCAAGGGAAAGGAGAAGGCTCCCCCTTCCCTATTGGCTAATGAAGACCGAGCAGTTGCTCACCTTCGCTAGGTGCTCTCTGATGGTGACATAAAGAGCTTTAAAGGCCTCAGCTCGAGTGTCCTGGTCAAGAGTACTTTCTTTAACCTTGGGAAGGTGATTCTCTCTCCTAAGTTGTTAGGATTACTTAATTTCCTATTTATTAGCTACAAAATGTATTCCCATTTATTCGTAGGTGCTGACGGAGGTGGCGGCTCTCTCTAGTTGCCAACTCGGCTTGAACGCTTACATTGGTGAGCTTCGAAAGAAATTGTTCGAAGCCGATGTAGACCGGTCGGCATTGGCGAGGAATCTTGTAGAAGCTGAAAACAAGCTAAAGGGGACCGAGGCTACCTTGGAGGAGGTCCAGGACCAACTAGAAGGGGAAAAGGCTGGGGTCGTTGTGTTGTAGAGGTCTTAAGATAAACTAAAGGCTGGTTGGGAAGTGGAGAAGAAGAAAGTTGTTGGGGACGCGGTAGCTGCCTATCTGCGATCCTAGGCTTTCAACGACGAGACTACAAAATATTTTATCAGTGGCTTCGAGACCCTCCACCTCCATATTTTACGGGTGCGCTAAGACCTTGATCTTTCGATGTTTAAGGTTGATGCTAAGTCTGACTCCACTAGGCCTGAGGTAGCCAAGGGAACCGATGAGGGGGAATTGGAGAACTACGATGCAACCTCCTGAGGACAAGGCTTCTTTTTCTTCTTTTTGCATGGGGTGAGGCCCCCTTTTATACTCAGACTTCTAATCAATATACTTTTCCCCTTTTATGGTGTTTTTCATAATCACTTGGTACGATGTAAATTTTTAGGTTATTCATCCATTTAAGTAGCTCTTGATGCTTGCTTCGAATCATTTATTGTGATTGGATTTGGCCGACTGTCAACACTTCATTTTCGGGTTGGTTATGGAAAGTCTTCGTCGACCAAGGGTTGTTCTAGTGGACTTTGATGGTAGAACATTGTTGTAGGCCAAGGGTCATTTTATTGAACTTGGTCCATTTTTTCGACATTGCTCCTGACTTATGATGGTGAAACGTTGTTGTAAATAGAGGGTCATTTTATTGGATGTGGTCCATTTTTCTGACCCTGCTCAGGACTTTATTTGTAGAACGTTGTTGTAGACCAAGGGTCATTTTACTGGACTTGGCCCATTTTTCTAACACCACTTCGGACTTTAGTTGCATAACGTTGTTGTAGACTGGATCGTTTTACTGGACTTGTTCAATTTTTCTGACACTGCTCGAGACTTTAGTTGTAGAATGTTGTTGTAGATTGAGAGTCATTTTACTGGACTTGGTTCATTTTTTTGACATTGCTCGGGAATTTAGTTGTAAAATGTTGTTATAGACTGATGGTCATTTGACTGGACTTGGTCTATTTTTTCGATACTACTTAAGACTTTTGATGGTAGAACACCTGATGAATACACAATAATAGACAAATTTATTGTTTCATAATCCGAATTACATGCTTATTGGTAATACCTTCTTAGGTGTTCAACATTCCATGGTCGGGGTAGAGGTTTTCCTTCCATAGTTTCTAGGTGGTAGGTACCCTTTTGTGTGGATCTGATCACTCGGTATGGTCCTTCCCAATTGGGTCCCAACTTGCTATCACTTAGGATTTATTTTGCTGTACTCACTTTCTGAAGTACCAGGTCTCTATTGTCAAAGCCCCTCGGACGGACCTTTGCATTATGATACTTCATCATCCTCTACTAGTATGCTACCATTCGTAGTGAGGCTTTTTCTCATCTCTCTTCTAATAGGTCTAGGCTCAACGATAGCTCTCTTCCCACTTACTTGGTCTGGGGTTTCTGAGTCCTTAGGCTCGTCACCCTGATTTCCACGGGTATAATTGCCTCATTGCCAAATGCTAAGGCAAAAGGTGTTTCTCCTATGGGACTCCTCCGGGTGGTTCTGTAGGCCCATAGGACCCCTGGTAGCTCATCAACCCACTGCCCTTTTGATGCTTCCAACCTGGTCTTAATTATCTCTAATATATTTCTATTGGCCATCTTCAATTGACCGTTTGCCTGGGGGTGTACTAGGGAGGAAAAGTGATTCCTAATTCCTAGTTGAGAGCAAAATTCACGGAAGTGCCTGTTGTCGAACTATTTTCCATTGTCTGTGATTATTACTCGCAGTATTCCAAATCGGCATATTATAGACTTCCAAACAAAGTCGTGTATGTTGCTCTTAGTGATCATTGCTAGCGTCTCAGCCTCAACCTATTTTGTGAAGTAGTCAATGACTACGACATGAAATTTTTTCTATCTCTTTACCAAGGGGAGGGGATCCACAATATCTATTCTCCATTGGGCAAAGGGCCACAGTCCCGTGATGGACGTGAGCTCTTCTGCTGGCAGTCATGGGATGTTGGCAAACCTTTGGCAGCTATCACATCTTCAAACAATGTTTGTCGAGTCATTCTGCATAGTTGGCTAATAGTACCCTACTCGAATGAGTTTATGGATAAGCGATCAACTGCCTGAGTGGTTTACATATATCCCTTCATAGACTTCTCTTATGTCGTAGTTAGCTTCAGCTAGCGACATGCATCTTAAGTCTAGCATGGTGAAGCTTTGTTTGTTCAAGGCATTATCTATCATCGTATACTGAGTGGCTTGGAGCTTAACTTTTTTGGCTTCCTCTTTATCTGGTGGAAGGTATCCTGCTTTAAAGAATTTCATGATTAGAGCCCTACAGTCATCTTCTGACTCATTTGAGCATGCATAAATGCTTATTTCACCCTCCGTACTGGGTCTAATGGGGCGGCTCACTAATAGTCAGTGCTTTGTCATGGATTTGTCATTGGATGCTAGTCGGGCCAATTGTTCTGCATATTCATTTTGACTTTTGTGGATGTGTTAGATCTCAAACCTTTTAAATTGAGGCGTGAGTTGCTTCACCCGAGTCAGATATCCTTTCATTCGGTCTTCTTTGGCCTCATACTCACCGATCACCTATCACCTATCCTTCGACTAGTTTAGAATCGGTGTAGACAGCAATGTGTTTTGCCCCTGCTTCCTTTATGGTGCTCAGACCTACAATCAGGGTTTCGTATTCCGCTTCATTGTTCGTTGCATTAAATCCTAATTAGATTGTATACTCGATTTTGACCCCCTCGGGGTTAGTCAGTAATAGCCCAGTCCTGCTGGCTAAGGTGATGCAATATCCATCTACATGGAGGGTCCATTCTAATTCTGAGGGACTCCCTTCATCTGCTACAACAAGCGTCAACTCTGCTAAGAAATCTGCCAAGACTTGCCCTTTTATAGAGGTCCTTGGTCAGTAACCAATGTCAAACTCACCCAACTCTATAACCCATTTGATCATTCTTCTCGATACTTCTAGTTTCTATAATATTGCTCTTAGAGGTTGGTTAGTCAACACTATTATGGGGTGAGCCTGGAAATAGGGTTTAAGCCTTTTCACTGTGGTTACAAGCGTATATGCCAACTTCTCTAAAGGTGGGTCTCTTAATTATGCTCCATGGAGGGCACTACTGACATAGTATACCGGCATTTAATTATGCTCATCTTGAACCAAAACTGAGCTCACTACTACCTCTGATACCACAAAATACAAGTATAGGTCCTTTCCTTGTGTTGTCCGACCGAGACTCGGTAGACATACCAAATGTTCCTTGAGGTCCTGAAATGATTGGTCATCATCTTTCGTCCATTCAAATCCTTTCTTCAGAAGGCAAAATAAGGGGAAACATTTGTTTGTTGACCTTGAGATGAATCGGATGAGGGCTACCACCCTTCTAGCTAGTCGTTGCACTTCTTTAGTAGTCCGCGGTGGCTTCATGTCTAATACAGCTCGGACTTTCTCAGGATTTACCTCAATACCCCTGTGAGAGACCATGAAGCTAAAGAACTTTCCTACTGACACCCAAAAGGCGCACTTGGCAGGGTTGAGCTTCATTTCGAACCTTTTCAGTGTTCAAAGAGTTTTTTCTAGGTCATCTATGTGTTTCTCAGTTTCCATACTTTTCATTAACATGTCGTCCACATAAACTTCCACATTTCTCTCAATCTGAGATTCGAATACTCAATTCACCAGTCTTTGATTAGTGGCCTTCACGTTCTTCAGCCCGAACGACATGACCTTGTAGCAGTACGTGCCTCGATTGGTTATGAATGACATCTTCTCCTGATCTCTCTTCTCCATCCTTATCTGGTAGTAATCGGAGAATGCATCCATGAAACTGAGTAGGGCATGCTTAGAAATAGTCAACCAGCACATCTATTCTCGGGAGCAGAAAGCTGTCTTTAGGGCAAGCCTTGCTGAGGTCAAAGAAGTCTATACACATCCTCCACTTACCATTTCTTTTCTTGACCAATACTACGTTGGCGATCTAGTCGGGATAGATGACTTCTCGTCTGAATCCAGCCTTTAACAAGTTGTCCACTTCTTCTACTATGGCTTGATTCCTATTGGTGGCAAAGGTTCTTTTTTTTTTGTCTGACCGATTTTGCTGAAGGGTCAACTCTTAGCATGTGTGTAATCACCCTCGGGTCAATCCTTGGCATATCTGCATGCGTCTATGCCAAGGCGTCCCTGTGTGTCGTGAGGAGTTTTTGCAGGCGAAGCTTTAATCCTTTCAAGAGATTTCATCCCACCTGGATGACTCATTCTGGCTTGTCAAGGTCGATGCTCAACTCCTCTAAATCCTCTGCGGACCCGGTCTACTTTGACTGGGGGTTTTCTCTATCTTCCAGGTCATCAATGATGAGATTCTCCTTTAACTCTTTCCCTTTTAAAGATGTGATGTGGCATTCATGAACTGTTGTTTGATCGCCTTTAAGTTCCCTGACTCCTTCCTCGGTTGGAAAATGCATCAACAAGTGGTATGTCGAGGTGATAGCTTTTATTTTGTTTAATGTTGGCCGACCGATGATAACATTGTATGTGGAGGGACAATCAATGACAAGGAAATTGACTACCTTAGTTACTTGGCGAGGGCTGACCCCAGCTATTACTAGGAGCATGATAACCCCTACTGGGTATAATTTGTCCCTAGTAAATCCTACTAAAGGTGTCGTCATTGGTCAGAGCTTGTCTTTTCCGAGTCCCATCTACTCAAAGGTAGACTAGTACAAGAAATCCACCGAGCTACCGTTGTCTATAAGCACCCTCCTAGTTCGGTGGTTAGCTATGACCAACGTAACTACCAAGGCATCATCATGAGGGTGTTGCACCCCATGGGAGTTTTCTTCAGTGAACATGATGTCTTACTAACTGATTCAGGGAAGTTTACTAGGTCTATCCATTGAGTAAACTTCTATTTGCAATGCTTTCACTGCCCGTGCATGGGCTTTCTGAGCCGAGTTAGATTTGTCACCTCCAATGGACCCTCCAACAATGACTTTTATCTCTCACAATGGCTCTGGTTCAGGATTTTTTCCGCTAGAAGGATCTTCATTTATCCTCAGCATGGCCCGAGGGAGACCCGCTACAAAACGCCTTAATCTACCCTACTAGATGAGCGCTTCTATTTGTTGCACCAAGTCGAAACAATCCTTTATGTTATGTCCATGGTCTCGATGAAACCAACAGTATTTCCTCTGCGACCTCTTTTCTGGAGAAGTTTTGAGCTTCTTAAGTCACTTCAATGATGGGTCATCTAGCACGTACATAAAGACTTTCTCGAGGGGTGAATTAAGGGAAGTGTAAGCTTGCGTTCACCGAACTAGGGCATGTGCCTCCCTCGGTCTCACCTCTCAGTTAGAAATTTCTCTTGTTCTGGTTTCACCTTCGATAACTTTTTGTTGTTCGTCCTTCTTTCTCTTTGGCAGCTCTTGGTGTTCAATTCCCTGATCTCTTCTTGTTGCCATGGTATCCTTTGTGTTCATGTGCTTTTGGGCTCGGAGCATCAACTCAACCATGTTATGGGGTAGGGATTTAGAGGGAGAGAATAAGAATTTTGTGGGCCCATGAAGGCCGTGAGTACCACCTCTTTCGTCTACATTGTCTACTTGTTTCACTTCTTGGTTGAAGCAAGAGACTTACTCTCTTAACTACTCTCCCATAAACTACTTGACATTGAGTAAATAAGTGGAGGGCCTCTAATAGTGCCTTCCTCCTATGAAGTGGTTGGCGAACGATTGGCTTAACTTAGAGAAGGAGTTGATGCTGTTCATTTGAAGATTACTGAACCATTTTCGGGTGAAACCTCTCAGGGTGGCAGGGAAGTGAAATTCCAATATTGATCCTAGAGGAGGGGGGTGACTAGGATATTTTAAAAATTCTTTTTAATTACCCTAAATTCAACTATTTGTTTAATTAATTAATTTGGTCTCGATGTTTGATTGTAATTGAAATGTGCACATGAATATGAATATGTTCAATTGTTTTGCATGTGAGATTATATCAATATGTGTAATGCTTAACAATATGAATGACAAATTTAAAGGCAAACCACAAGCAATCACAATATAGGCAAGATGTATAATGGTTTGACACAACGGCATACATCCACTCTCAAATGTTCATCATCGAGCTATGTAATTTTATTTAATTTTATTATGATTGAAGGAATTACAGTCAAGGCTAAAATTAAACAAAAAGCCTAGTCTACTTGCCAAGCAAACTACACCCGGTATCTGGGGTGGGTGTGATCTATGGTCTATTCTTTCGATGTCTCCGATGGAAGAGCTAAGGGTCTACACTACCGGTGTCTCCAGCGGTAGTGCCAAATCTCTTGGTGTCTTCGGCGAGAGGGGTCTCAATAACTCAAATAAAAATTTCAAGGAAAGTGTTTACCTCTTTAAAAGTTTATGTTGCCTTCCACTCACAGTTTGGGGTTGCTCCTCCTTGAGCAAGATGTGACTGTAGCTCCCCAATGCTTCTTGGTTGGCTTCTCATGCTAGTTGAGGCAATACCGATGGGTTGCTCCTTGAGTAAGGTGTGACTATAAAACCCACTTTCTTCTTAAGTGTTTAGACAACCCTTGGATTCTTCCACTTGATTTGCCTTAGTAAGAACAAGGTGGAAGTAAATGAATGGTCTTTTTAGGGTATAGATTTTCCTATCTAGGCTTGTAGAGAGATTTCCTAAAAGTTAGAGTACCAAATCTCTCTTAGTTTTCCCAAAACAAGAGCAACAGAACTTAGATTTTGTTCATGACCATTACTTGCTCATTTGGAGCTCAATCTTATTTATAATGGAAAAAATGACATGTGTCCATAGGATTAGAACATCCCCCAACAGTCAAACAATATAGGCCATGATTTAAAATGATTTTTTAAAGTTTTGACCATTATATAGTGTTTTTGCTACTTTTGATCAATCCTGGATCGATCCAAATGCAAAAACACTCATAACTTGTAACTCGAGAGTTGTTGGTTCGATCTTAGATTTATCCAAATAAGTTTAAATTGATCCAAATTATTTGGATCGAATTGGGAGTTTGGATCAATCTTAGATTGATCCAAATGCTCTGTAAAGCCTCCAAAAACCTTAGAAAAGCTACAAAGACATCGGGATTGTCCCTCCATGGTCTAGGAAGGTTCGTAAACTTTTAGAACTCCTCTTGGGACCCTTGGTTCACCATAGCCATGCCACATTACCTAATTTACCTTTCGAGAGTTTAGAATGAAGTGTGAACCCTTTGAGATGACTTGTATGCTCCTGGTTTGCCTTCATTGAGGTCTTCTTGATGCTTAATGATGATATTCATAATGCTTTATGACCAAGAACCTCCTAGACTCTAACATGACACCACTCATGTCCTAGTCTATACAATACATGTATTTTGGACTTCATGGAATTTACAACATATTACTTTTACAATCTCTCCCTTTAGGAATTCCATGACAAAACTTAAAATATATGAAAATGAAGTACAAAATGAATATTACAATGATTACATGGACTCCAACTCAAGCCATATCTTCAATGACTTTTTTTGGCTTTCCCCCTTCATACGTGCTTGGGCTTTTCATTAATTGCTCTTCATTTGCAATATGCTTTAGCTTTAATGTCCCTGAAACTCATTTTGACAAAAGTTTACCTTTCTCAACCCAAGATTAATTCAGTCAAATGATAAAGTATAATGACCACACAAATAAACAAATGAATGTAATAAAATGCATATGCCCATGAAATGGAGTATCAAGAACAATGAATGATCACAAGTGCAAGTGATTATGAGTTGAGTGCAACCAGCTTTAAGATGTTTCACTTGATCATTGCTTAGATTAATAGTTATTGATTGTTATGTAAAGTTCCATTAATCTTTATGTTTTGCTCCCCCTAACTTAGGTAAGTCATTTTTACTCTCCTGAGTATAATATCCCAATTTTAAGTTCAAAATTGCCTTTGATTTTCAAACTTTCAAGTAAATTTTCAAATTTTACTTATCTTTACTTAACTCTCCCCCTTTTTGGCATGGAAACCAAAGAGGTTACACGAAATGCATATCATAGGAGACGACATAAATATGGAGAGAGTACATGCCATAGCAAAATGAATGTCATAAAGTGCATAATATAGCAAAAATGATATTTTCGTTAATTCTCAAAAATATTTACAAGTCTATCTTCAAAAAGAAATGGGAAATACATCAAAATTCATCAAAAGGGAACAACTAGATGAGGTCTAGGCATCCTCATCACTTTCCTCATCCTTATCTTTGTCTTCTTCATTGGTGAGAATATCAAGAACGACCCTAGGTGCTAGGGCTCTGGAGGGATCAGCAATGCCCTCAATGTGGACGGGCCTCTGATCCATGCTTTCCACCTTCTTCCTAACGTAGTTAAAACACCTGAGAATGCACCATAAATCACCATGAATATCTCGGATCAAGGCCGAGAGTGCAGGAGGTAGAGTCACTGAAAGTGTTGGGGCTGTAGTAGGAGCTGGGAGTATAGAGACAGAGGTACCAGTTGTTATAGGCTCTAAAGTTGGTGCAGGAACATGAACAAGAGTTGGGACAGGCTGAGGTGCACTCTAGCTACCTGAGCTGCCTGTGGCGTAGCTCTCCTCTGACTTTCTATCCTCTTGATGGTAGCATCATCAATCGGAAGGCCCTGTGGAAGAGTCACAATGTCTTTGGGGAACGTGACACTACATTGCTCCAGAATTTGAGTGACTAGCACTTCATAAGGTAGACCCCCTTTGTCCCATCGTTGATGGATGATTGTAGCATAACCTGACACATGATAGCCAGGACATCGATGGACTTTCCCTTTATCAAGCTGGCAACCAGATATACCCTATCATCTGTCATGGCAGTTATGTGAATCATCTGCAGTAGATTATGCACAAAGATGATATCAAGTACCCTTGCCATCATACAACACTTAACAGTTGCTAATTTCCTAAACCACGAGTTGCCCTATCTCTCAAAAAGCTCAGATATGTGAGCTTTGTCAATCCCTTGGTTGGGAACGACAACCACATTAGCTGTAGGGTGAGCAATCCCCAACAGCATGGTAATCCGGTATGGATTGATCAACATGCGAACTCTATAGAAGAGTGTAGTCACTGTTGTGGATGTTGGAGTAAAAGATACGAATGACTTCTTATTGCACATTGCCTTTGATGATGGTAAGTTGCAACCACCTACCATTTAGAATCGTTGTGACTATTGTGAAGTCACAGAGAATCGTTTGCTTCATATATCTTTCGATAAAAATCTACTTCTTCAATCGAAGTTTGTAGCTTTTGTTGAATTCACTAGAGGCAGATTCTTGTAACACTTACCAAAGCCAAGTGTAGATTCACATCGTTCATCAGAGCCACTAGATGAAACACACCCACCGAAATCATTAAGAGTATACTTATAAGGGAGTGGATTCTCTAAAACTTGTAAGTGGATTTCAGGTTTTATTAACTTTTTTAGTTGTAATAGTTAGTGAAAACTATTAATAAAAAAATTAAAGAGGCTTAAGGGTTATGGACATTGGGATTCACATCCCTTTCCCACTTCGTCGTGGAGGCAAATGTTTGTAGTGCAGGTGCATATATGAATGGGCTAGCATCTGATGGGCTTCCCATTATATAGGCATTGGGATTCACATCCCACCCGGGCCTCAAAAGGTCTTCAGACTGACATATTTTTAAGGTTCTTAGGAGTCGCCACCAACTCAGATTTTATTGATGGAATTAGACACCAGACTTTTTTCTTAGGGGAAGGAAGTTTAAACCTAAGGGTCTTATTTTGTCAGACTCCTATACCGATGTAGTGTACTAGAGACTAGGGTAAGTTGTTTTGTTACTGCTAGGGAAGG
>JAOXJP010051957.1:0-15984 GCA_025762735.1 Platanus orientalis
TTTGACATTTTCAGTATTATTTATTTATTTAATATATATATATATATATATATATATATATATATATATATATATATGAAATCATTTGAGTTTTCATGGTTTTGCAGCCACTACGGGATGGTTTGTAATGAATTCATTCAGATTTGCAGTGATTTGTGATTGATAAGCTAAGTGAATTCATTTCTAATTGTAGTTAATAAATCAGTATAAATTTGAATGAGTTCATTAAAAACCATCACCTCATGACTATGAAGGTGGGCTTTATCTCTCATCTTATTCTCTGCTCTACTCTGCACCCTGTCAAGGGAGGGCATATCAGCACCCACAAGTGATTTTCACTTTTTGAGAGGTGCATTTAACTTGACGGTGCTGATGTGCCCTCCCCTTATAGGATGCAGAGATGAGCGGATACAATCCATTCTCCATGACTATATATGTCTTGAGAAACTTAAATGATTTACATTCTAGAAATTAAGCCAAGATCCCTTCTTGTAACTTCATTGTGACTCTAATTTTTCAAAGAAAAAGGAAAAAAAAAAGAGATGTTGTGGAAGAGAGAAAGTGGAAGATCAAGAGAAGATGGAAACCAACACCAGACTAACTTAAGGAAAGGAGGCTATGGTGTATCCCAAGCTAACGTCTATCACTTAGAATATGGCTGGTTTAACTACCAAAGAAGAAGTATTATGAATCGCGGAGGACAAAGTCCCAGTGGAGAACTCGGATTATCCTTTCAATTTGGTATTTTACCTCTACACCGAATAACCCTTTAATGAGGAGAATTTTATGCTGCAGATGAAGAAGTAGTGGGACCTATCCCAAAGGGAAAGAATCAAAACTATAGCTCAAAATTGATTTGTAGTTAGATTCCATAACCAACCAGACTTTTGAAAAGGTTAGATCATAGGGCCCGTGGCTGTTTCAAAATCATATAGTTTTGTTTGCAGAATGGGATTCACGACAATCCCTCCAGTAATTAGATTTTTGATCGGTAGATTTTTGGGTTCAATTCCATAATCTACCACTTCGATTTCACACAAAGAACATAGCGAAACATCGTCTTTAACAAGGGTAAGATGCAGGGATCTAGAAATGGTATGATTGGTCATTGCATGCAGGGAATTATCGTCCTCAATCGGGGAAAATTTGGGATGAAGAATCATCACATGCCACCGGCTTTAAGAAGTTATTTCCTTGGCAAAAACCAATGCATGGATTCTAAAGAGATGAAGGCATTAGTAGACAGAAATAAGGCTCGCTTAATCTGGTGAGAACCCCCATCCATAACCCCTTATATTGGTATCCTTAAACTCCAACATGAGTGAGGAACACAATGGAAGTGTAACCAATCCAGAGATAGGAGAGAAGGGAGACGGCTTGAGTTCTGCTGCCCAACCGAAGAATCAACCGGTGACAACATGATGGAGGGAGACAAGATTGTAACGCCCCCGAACACGGATTCAGATATGGACCGTATCGCTTCAGATTAGGATTCGTTACTATTCAAAAATCCAATAATCCACATAGTTATTTGGCCAAATCCTGGGATCACAAGTAAGATCCAATATAGTCCACATGTTCTCATTTGAATTTTCTTAGGTCCACTTAATCCAATAATCATATTTTAATAGTTTGCATAAGCGTATTCAATATCTATTTAGATCATAGTAGTCCAATAGTATTAGATCAAGAGAGAGATATCAGTAGGGTGCCCTCTCACCTAAATATACAAAGGGAAACATCTACTAGTTTGAAAATATGATCTCAACACAAAAAGGGGGATCTCAAAATATGTTCAAAATAAAGTTAAGAAAGATAAAAGACAGTTGTGGATGCCATAGCAAGTCCCTCGAATAAAGGACCTACAACAATAGTCAGTCTGAAAAATAAACGACTGAGTTAGTCTTAACCTGTAAGAAATCTAGCAGACTATAAATAATCTGAAGTAAAACACACATATAAATACTATCATATCCAAAGGTCAATACAAAGTTAAACAGATAACGAAGTAGTAATCACAATCATGCTAGTACAGAAATATCAATAGTCACATGTCACACAGAAGTCAATGGTTCAATACAAATATCTAAGTTCGAATAATAATTCAATGCAGAGGTTAAAACTCACAAATTTGATGACATATGTTAGTCTCAAGAGATCCAATGTTCTATGATTTTGGAGTTTTCAAAGTTCGATGTTCAAAGTGTTCGGAATCTACATGGTTCACAATATTCAAATATTCAATATTGAGATTTCAAAGATTCAAAGTGTTTTGAGTTTAATGTTCAAAATGTTTGGAGTGTATAAGGTTCAATATTCGAAGGAGTTCAAAGTTCAATATCTGAAAGGTCAAAAAGACACACTTAACTCGGTGTCAAGGCCCACATGATTAAAGGATCAAAATCCAAAAGGGCTCATATCAATAAGTTTGAAGGTTCAAATAGTTTCACATATCTTTGAGTGCTCACATACAGCCCTACGTGTGGGGCTCAATATTTCTGAATGCTCGGATACAGCCTTACGAGTGGGGCTCAATATCTTTGAATACTCGTATACAGCCCTACGAGTGGGACTTACATATCTCAAAGTGCTCGCATATATCCCTACGAGTGAGGCTCATATATCTCCGACTACTCGCATACCGCCCTACGAGTGGGGCTCACATATCTTAGACTGCTTACATACCCCCTACGAGGGGCTCACATATCTCCGAGTGCTCGCATACCACCCTACGAGTGAGGTTCACATATCTCTGAGTGCTCGCATATCACCCTATAAGTGGGGCTCACATATCTTCGAGTGCTCACATATAGCCCTACGAGTGGGGTTCACACATCTCTGAGTGCTCGCATATCGCCCTACGAGTGGGGCCCACATAGTTCATATATTTGAAGTCTAAAAAGAGGTTTACATCAATAAATCCAAAGGTCCACATGGTTTCAATAATCAGACTATTTCTATAATGTGTAAAGCATTTGTAAACGTCACATTTCCATAAATCAATCATTTCAATGGTACATGGTTTACTTAGATTCAATGTTAGTGTACAATTCAATATTCATAAGTTCTGAGTCACAATGATTCATTAAGATGTCTCATAGAGTCAATGATTCAAACATGTAATGTGATTCGAAGGTCTACATGGTTCACACAATCACATAGGTGGCATAGAGTTTAATATATTCAATGGGTTTAATATAATTTCACAGAAATTCAGAATTTCACATGTATTCCAATGAATCAAATCATAGAGATCAAGCAATATTACTTCTAGTGTTCCAAACAAAAGGCAAATCATGATTACCTTTCAACTTAATCACAATTATAATAGATCTTGAAAGATTCACAACTTCACACCAATTTTCAAAGATTCACATAAGAAAGTTCAGATTTCACATGTTCTAAAGGATTCCTTGAAGGAGATCAGTTCACACAATACCTAGGATCAATACTCTTTCACAAAATAAGTGTAGATCTAAAGAATAAACAAAATCCTATGGTCTTAAGCATAGGTCTACAGAATTTTCAGAGGTTTCAATAAGGAAAAAGTCATTCCAAGCATAAGAAACATATAAACAAGATGAAAACCATGGATCTAACATGTTTCAAGGATTTGAATTCAAATAATTCCAACTATCTCAGAGAATTCTATGTGTAACATTACATAATCTGACATTACAAGAGGGGTTCACCTCAAATCACCCATAGAAAGCAAGATATACTTAGTAGAAAAGCTTAAATCCTATGGCTCACAAGATTCAATAACTTAGAGCATGGTTTTCACATACTTTCAAAGATTTCAAGAGTTTCCACAAAGATTAAAGAAATTCAAAGAGGATTTACATCATTAAATCCATAGTAAACAAGTTTTCTTATCCAAGACACTTCAATCCAAAGTCTAAAAGATCAACACTTCCAAGCATTTCAGAGATTTTCAAAAGATTCAAATACAAACTCCAAAGATCAAGAGGAATATACATCATCAAATCCACAGTAAGCTAGATATTCTTACTAAACAATTTAATCCAATGACAAACCATATCTAAAGGTTCAAACAATGACTTTTCAGAGATTTTAAATGGTTTCGAATTCAAACTCCAAAGACCAAAGAGGGATTTACATCACATTATCCATAGTAAGCTAGATGTTCTTACCAAAGCTCAAATCCAAGGTCTCCAAGCAAGAAACCTTTACTTCAACCTCTATTCACACCTTACTTTGTAAAATATGTATAGTTCTAGTATTAGAAGAATGAAACTATGAAGTTCTAGTAAATAAACAAGCTAATCTAGAAGAATTTTCATGGTTGGGAGTGAAACTTACCCAATTGGGGAAGAACTCCCTCTTCCTTTTCCAAAACTCTCAAAGTCTCTCTAATTCTTTCTATTTTGGTATAAAAGAGGCTATTTGGGTTTCTTTAACTTATATTTAGGGTTTTGGGTTGAGTTGGTAGGGTCCCACACTCCCCAAAATGAAGAAAAAATGATTTTGCCACAAATACTTTTGTGTAGTTTTTTGAGACCAAAGAGGTCCTAGTTCGATCCAAAACAGAGTTTTATAACTTTTAACCCCTCTCATAAAAATGCTCATAACTTTCTCTAAGCAACTTGGAATCGATCTCCATTTGCTGGGTTAGAAACTAGACTTCAAGACCTTTCCAACAAGGTATATATCACCCTCTAATTCCCTCGGTATTGGTGTCAATGAGACCAGAAAGTGACCCAAAATCTGTAGGCTTGTCAACATTGACTCATTGTGGCAGAATTATCATAACTTTTGCTAGGAGACTCGTAATCACACAAAGTTTGATGAATTAGAAAGTAGACTCATAGATATTTCTAGGTATATATGGTTTGTATTCTAATTCACTCGGTATTAGTGTCGGTGGGCCCACAAATTTACCCCAAATGCGAATTCAAGATAACTTTTGAACTTGATAGGTTCAAGGCATAACTTGGGTTTTACACTTCTAAATTCATCCAATGGGTTCCTAAACCACTCTATAGTTTGTTTAAACACGTGAATGGACATTTTTACCCTTATAGGGATAACTTATAGTTTTTCCCTTTTTATACTAAGCAGGGCGTTACAGGGATTATTGTGTCCAAAGAACCTGACACTCTCTGAAAAGGTAATGTCAAAAGGGCAGCAGGTTAAATTGCATGCACTTCCATATCCTTAGTCATTGACAAAGGTCAATGGTGGAGATGCCACGTCAAATGAATGTCAGATAGGATCGTCTCTCAATCTTCAGTTCATCTGGGCAGAGCAGCAAACATCGATAGTCCAACAAACGGGTGGTGGGCCAATTGGAGTAGGCAGTATGGGTGAACCGGAAGTGAGCAAATCTTTCACATTTAACCAAGCAACAATGCACGTTGGTTTTAACACTACTCCACTCATGCGAGCCTATACGTCTGAGGATCATAGCCAAACATAAGGAGATGACTCTCTACCATTTCAGCACCAGTTCCATGACCAACAACTCCTAGGCGATTTGGCATAGTCTAATGGAGGACTCTAACCCACCTTCTCATGTCTCAACTAAGGTATTTAATGAATTACTATCAACCACTTTTCATGCAGCGACCCAACAGGTTATTCTACAACAAAGTAGTCTATAGGATATAAAATTGCAAAAGATAAGCAATCCAAAGAATAGAGCGAGATTGGCATCACTGATGATGGTAGAGACGCAAATGACTTCCTCTATGCCCCTGAACTCAACATTTAGAAAGAGGAAAAAGGAGAGTATAGAGACAAAAAAGCAACCAAGCCAAAATATTTCCAACTCGGAGTTGGACTGATCCATGTATCATTCCAAAACCCCCCAGTTAGATTCCATCTTGGTTATTATACAATTAGTCAATTTATAACAACAGTTTCACAGCAAAGGATAAAGACAATATGAGAGGAAAAAAATCTAGAAATCCAGTGTCCTGCACCATTATTCTGATCATTTTTATGGCTCTAAGGAGTCTCCTAAAAACTGGGTAGATTATCCTCTCATGAAACCATCCTCTAATCCCTGCAAAATCTAAAAGACCTCAATTAAACACGTGGCTGTCCCCGAACAATCACGCGATGATTGATGGGCATCCTAGCCTGGAACTGTTGAGGTGCAGGAATCTTTTGATACTTCGTCTCCTTAAGGAACCAGAATGTTCCAAAAACCTACAAATGGTTTTTCTATCAGAAACTAAAGGCTCATATCAATCGATCTCAAAAAATGTTATATTGGGCTGATAGTGGAAGAGTGTAGGAGTTGACGCAAATGGATGAGCTGGAGGGCTTATCCTATTATGGAAAGCTTGGTTAGAGGTGAAGGTGTTGGAGATCAGCCCCAGAGGCATCATGATTAATATAATAGATCTAGATGGGGCCACCGCATGGTATTGTGCTTTTGTGTATGGCGAACCAAATAATTCATTGCGTATATCTTCATAGAATGGTTGGATGTCAACAATCCAAAAATACCCAAGGCCTTTGGTTTGCATAGGTGACTAGAATTGCTTGTGGAACGTGCATGACAATCGAGGGGGGTCAATCTATCCAGAGGAGTGCTTGAGTTAGGTCATTGGATACTGAACGAGGCTATCTTAGATGACTTAGGATCGTAAGGCCTAGCATTTACCTAGACAAATGGCCAACGTGGGTGGCATGGAATCCGTTAGAGGTTGGATAGAGCCGTAGTAAATGGCCAATGGAGATTATTGTTCTCAGAGGATAGTGTTGAAAATATACCAAGTTATGGCTCAGATCATTACCCAATTTTTCACTCCCTTAAACCATTACGTGATTAGTTTCGTCCTAGACCATTTCAGTTCAAATGGTTATGGAAAAGTTATGATGAGTTCCTTCATCTAATATAAAAGTATTTGAGTGAAGGGGAAGTGCATGGTCTGGGAAATATCAACGATGCTTTAAAGAAATTAACCCCTGCCCTTCAGAATTGGAATAAGACCTTAGTGGGGAGGATTCAGAATAGGATTTTTGCTCTTGTCTCAGTATAAAATTTTGGCAGTGAAGTCTAACTCCGAAGACAATTCCTAGGAGATTGAGGAAATTAAAAAGGATATTGATCACCTTCTCAAGAATGAAGAAATCCTTTGGCCCAAAAGTCTCGAGTTCAATGGCTAAAATGGGGAGACCAAAACACGAAGTTCTTCCACCTTTCCACTATCATTCGAAGAGCAAGAAACTGCATCTATGTCCTCATAGATTAAAGGAAAGGATGGGTATCCGGATTTGAAAACATTGATAGGGTGTGAATGGAATACTTTACTCAACTATTTTCATCATCCAAACCCTCGACTTAGGATATCCAAATGTCTGTCAAAAATATTCAAAGAGTGTTGTCGAATGATGACAAGCATTTTTTAGACTCGAAATTTACTGCCCAGGAGGTCAATGATGCAGTTTTCAGTATGGGAGTGGCAAAGGCCCCTGGGCTCGATGGTTTCCTAGCGGGTTTTTATAAAAAAATATTGGGATATCATTAGACTGGGGGTCACTAAGTATGTCCTGGATGTGATTCGAGAAGAAAAGGGTATTCGGCCTACTAACCATACTTACCTGGTTCTAATTCCAAGGCAAGATAGACCAAAAAATCCAAGCCACTTTAGACTAATCAGCCTTTGTAATGTTCTATATAAAATTGTGGCAAAGGTGCTTGCAAACCGCCTTAAAAGAGTCCTAGATAAAATCATTTCCCTTCACTAAGCGGCTTTTATTGTTGGATGCCTAATTGCTGATAATATCTTGATTTCTCGCGAAATTCTACACCACCTAAAATGGTATAAACTAAGCAGAGAGTTAATGGTGGTGAAACTGGGTTTGAGCAAGGCCTATAACAAGGTGGAATGGGATTACATAATCAAAATCATGGAAAAGATGGGCTTTAACAACAAGTGGACAAATTCGATCTATGCATGCATCTCCTCAACCACCTTCCAGGTCCTCTTAAAGGGATCTCTGGGGGATTTCTTTTGTGCTTCTTGAGGATTTAGGCAAGGTGACCCACTCTCCCTCTATTTATTTGTCTAATGTGAGGAAGGCCTTTCTGCAAGCCTAGCTCAAGATGAAGAATACAATTCCATTCAGGGGATCAAGTTCAGGAGTTGAAGCCTTGCCATATCACATTTATTATTTGCTTATGACTGTTACAGTTTTTGCATGAAAACTTTCTCTAATGGGCAGGCGATAAAGGAGATATTGGTAAGTTTTCAACAGGCCTTGGGTTAAACTGTTAACTCCAACAAATCATAAATTGTATTCTCTAGAAATACGAGTGGTCCTAGGTGAAGAAAGATTGAATGCATTTTGGGTATGTGCGAAGTGACTCAACCTACCAAATATATGGGTCTTCCATCGTCTATTGGGAGGATTAAGATAAATCTCTTCTCATACATTAGTGAGATGGCTAACAAACGTATCCAACACTAGAAATTGCAATTTTTATCCCAAGCGGGCAAATAAATTCTGCTCAAGACTGTTATAAGTGCATTGCCTTCTTATGCGATGTCCTGTTTCATGTTGCCAAAGAAAGTGTGCAACATGATAGATAAGGCTCGAAGAAGTTTCTGGTGGGGACAGAAGAACCATGAGGCCAAAATCAATTGGGTGGGGTGGAAGACTCTTCGTGGGCCAAAATATGAGGGCGGAATTGGGTTTCGGGATCTCCATTGGGAAAATCCGGGTTTAATAGCCAAACAAACTTGGCACCTTATCACAAATCTGAACTGTTTGTGGGCTAAACTACTGAAATCTATTTATTATCCAAACCTCAATTTTATGGACATGAAAAGAGAGAAAGGTGGCTCATGGGGTTGACATAGCATCCTAAAAGGGAAGGAGATTCTTTTGCAAGGTTGCCTTTGGATTGTAGGAAATGGTCGGGACATTGATATTTGGGATTCACTCTGGCTTAGGGACCTCCCCTCTCATAAAATTCTTTCCAGGCCTGCCCCTCAAATCCGGGTCTCAAAAGTAAACAAAATTATTGATCCATACACAAGGACATGGAATATATCAGAAATTGAATATCATATTGATCCCAACAAAAAGAGGGAAATTCTTCAGACTCCTTTGACTGCTCTCAGTCAAGAGGACCACCTTATTTGGATGGCTACAACCCATGGTAAATTTTCGGTGAAATCAGCATATAACATGTTATCCTCTACTAGGACCCATGTTATGAATAATATATCAAAACGAGAATTGTGGAAATCTATATGGGCTCTTCCAATCCCTGAAGAAAATTCAAAATTTTATGTGAGGGCCTGTCATGAGGCATTCACAGTCAAATCCAACTTCATAAGTGCATGCCAGCTATTATCCCTTCATGCCTTATTTGTTCTAATGAAATGGAGTCAGTGCTCCACTGCCTTGTAGTATGTCCTTGGGCTAAACAAGTTTGGAAGGATATTAACACTACTGATGTCTCGCGGAACCCTTGCTCCTCCTCCTTTGCTGATTGGTTTGGCTTCTAGGTAGATTTCAATTGGGGATCAAAGAAAAAGAAAATAACAAACCTTAAAGACGTTGTTATTCTCTCTTGTTTGATATGGTTGAGTCTAAATAAAATGGTTTTTCATGGTAGACTTCCTAACCCTAATAAAATTCATAAGCAATCTTCTATTGGGACCAAGTGCAGCATGAGGAAGCAAGGGATCTTTTTTTGATCCCAAGGTTTTTTTTTTGGTAATGTTGGTCTGCAGGATTCTAGGATGGTGATTCCTGTTGATGATGCTTTACCCTTGGACAAGTACTTTATGTGTTGTCAGTGCAATCGCTCACGATGCAAATGGTAATTAGATTGGGTCGGTTGTTAAAAAAGAAGAGTGGCTTTTGCCGTTTGAAGCTGAATTGGAGGCAATATTGCTAGTAGTGAAGATGGCCCTACATCTGAAGATGTCTTATGTTTTGATCTATTTGGATTTGTTTCAGCAGTTAAAACTATTTTGGCAGATTTTGTTTCTTGCCCATGGCAAGTTAGGCACACTTTTGTTGACTGTAAAACTATGCTTAAAAGTGATGATGGAGTATGTGGACCCGAGATGGCTGAACCAATTAACCGAGCAAACCTCCCCGGTCCATCTAGTTTGTTCAACGACCCAACAAATAAAAAGATTACCGATCGGCCTAATAGACAAGGAAATTACTAACCAACTCGTCGAAGATGAACGCTACCGACCGACCCGTCAGAGGAAATCTGTCGTCTGACTCGTTAAAAATGTAGAGTGTCGACCGACCCCTATTGCCTTTTAGTTTACTCATCGGCAAAAACGCCCGAGGGATGACCGCCCACTACTTTTGAGGCGACGGATGTGCGACGATACCTGAGTGGACCGCAAGTAAGACAAAAACGGTTACAGAATACAGAACATGACATAACAACTACCAACCCAACACTGACTCATGTACCACTCCCCCACTTTCTTGTAACCAACTCGAAGAATATTCGAGGAACAGGGAAAGAAATGACATAAGAGGGGAAAGGAACCCCGAAAGAAAGGTAAGTACAATCAATCCCTTGGAGGAGAGGAGAATTCTTCTTTCAGTTTTTCCCAGTCTCTGACTTGGGCATTAGAGAGGTGTTGGCCGACGCCACACCGACGTCATCTTCCCGCTAGTGTGCAGGTGCTATCCTGATTCCAGATCGAGGGACGTCATTGGATCATCTGAGTGATCCTCTTCTGGGCATCATTAGTTGGCACCGTCTGTGGGAAAGAGAAGGAAGTTTTCAGCAAGATAAAGGTCTTATGGTAGAAACTCGATCTAGAGGAATGGAAGCCCATCGGAACCCATCATCCACGAATGATCGAGGAAGAGGAGAGGTCAAGGCAGCCCGAATTGCAAGCCTGAAGCAAAAGCTGCAAGATCTCCACCGTAGTATGGAAAGAATGACACAACAAAATCAGGAGCTGAATTATAGGCTTATGGAGCTGATGGAACGTCTGTGCTTCGACGATGAGGGGACACAGGATGGTACGCATCCCAGACTAGGAGTGGAAGAACTTATAAGGGAGAGGGAAGACGACAGCCAAGGCCTAGGAGCTTTAGTGCCATGGCCTACCAGTGCCACAGGCGTGAGAACTACAATCGAATAAGATAGTCGTATTCGGAGGATGCAAGAACAACTGAACACGATAATGGAAGCTATCCGAGGCAAGGCTCCATCTACGGTGGAAACATTGGTACAGAGGACAAATCACCCCTTCTCCATGAAGATCACGTCGCATTCTCTCCCCAAGAAGTTCGGTATTCCCCCAATGGAACCATTTGATGGAAGTAAGGATCCATTTGATCACTTAGAGACTTACAAAACTTTGATGTTACTGCACGACTACTCGGATCGGGTCATGTGCAGGGCTTTCTCAGTAACCCTGAAAAGTTTGGCACGAAAATGGTTCAACAGCCTTCAACCCAATAGCATCAATTCATTATCTGAATTGAGCCAGTCGTTCACCAGTCATTTCATAGAAGGGAGGTGTTATCGTCGGCCGGTCACCTATCTGCTTAATGTCAAACATTCAAGAGGGGAATCGCTAAGGGACTATGTCTCTCATTTCAACTAGGAGGTAATGTAAGTAGATGATGCTGATGAGAAGGTTGTGCTCACCACCTTCATGGGTGGGCTATTGCCCACTAAATTTCTATTCTCTTTTGAAGTCCCCTATGAGCAGTATGGCTGAGCTGATGCTGAGGGCCCAAAAGCACATGAACTCCGAAGACGCAATGGCAGCTCGACGGGATCAAGGGAACGAGTTTCGTGAGCAGTCAATGAGAAAAAGAGATAAGCAACCGAAAATGGTCGAAGCTGAAGGAAGGATGAGAGATAATCCCGATCGGGTGATGTAACCCAGGGAAGCACGCCTGCTGCCTCGTAGGTCATAGGCTTATACCCTGCTTAATTCTCCATTAGAGCAGTGTTTATGTATGTACGGGATGATCCTTCTTTAAAGTGGCTTGAGAAGCTTAAGACCCCCCAGAGAAGGGATCCCAAAAGAAGTATTGCCGGTTCCACTGTGACCATGACCACAATACAGAGGACTGCATCGACCTAAGAGATTAGGTAGAAGCGCTCATTCGACAAGGAAGATTAAGAAGCTTTATAGCAGGTCATCCACGAACACCACCGGAAAGAGCTGAGGAATCTCCAAGCTGAAGGAATACTAGACCCGAGCTGTTGTGTGAGATAAAGGTCATCGCAGGTGGCTTGGCGGGAGGTGGTGAATCGTCATCGGCTAGGAGGGCATATGCTCGTGCAATAAAAGCTTCACATGAGGAAGTCTATTCCACTGAACGATTGAGAAAATCCCCCCAGACTTGGTAAAAAAGTATCACGTTCACCGAAGAAGATGCTGGAGGGGTGCAACACCCCCATGATGATGCCTTGGTGGTCACTTTGGTCATAGCCAACCACCGGACCTGGAGAATATTGATAGATAATGGCAGTTTGACCGATATCCTGTACTTATCTGCTTTCGAGCAAATGGGAATCAGAAAGGAGAAAATCCAATCGACTACAGCACCATTGGTCGGTTTCACGGGAGATAAGCTATATCCAGTGGGGACCATTACACTACCTGTGACAGCTGGAACTTGCCCCCACCAAGTGACCAAAGTAGTCGACTTTTTGTAATCGCCCCTTCGCTTATAACGGGATCATAGGTAGGCTGACACTTAACAAAATGAAAGCTATCACCTCGACTTATTACTTGTTGATGCGTTTTTCGACCGAGGAGTGGATCGGAGAAGTAAGAGGTGATCAGACAATGGCACGTGAATGCTACATAACATCTCTAAAAGGAAAAGTGTCCAGGGAGGCACTCATTATTGAGGACATGCAGGACAGGGACAACGACCAGTTAAGGAGGACCGGGCTGACAAAGGACTTAGAGGAGCTAGGCGTAGACCCCAACCATCCCGAGCGGGTGGTACATGTGGGAAGGATGCTTCCTGAAGAAATCAAACTCCGTTTACAAAAATTTTTGACGACATATAGGGATGCCTTCTTTTGGACACATGCGAACATGCCTGGGATCGACCCAAGAATAATCACGCATAGGCTGAGTGTCGACCCAACTACGAAACCAGTCAGACAAAAAAAGAGAACTTTTGTAGCCGACCGAAACCAAGCCATAGCAGAGGAAGTGGAGAAGCTACAGAAAGCGGGGTTCATACGGGAAGTCACCTATCCCGATTGGATGGCTAATGTGGTGTTGGTAAAGAAGAGCAATGAGAAGTGAAGGATGTACATAGACTTCACTAACCTCAACAAAGCATGTCCCAAAGACAGCTTCCCCCTACCAAGAATAGACGCACTGGTTGATTCTACTTCGTGTCACGCCCTACTTAGCTTTATGGGCGCATTCTCAGGCTACAACCAGATACAAATGGAGAAAGGGGATTATGAGAAACGTCCTTCATAACCGATCGAGGGACCTATTGTTATGAAGTCAAGCCATTCGGGTTAAAGAATGCGGGAGCCACTTATTAAAGGCTGGTGAATAGAATGTTCAAGACCTAAATTAGGAGAAATGTAGAAGTCTATGTGGACGATATGCTTGTTAAAAGCATGGAAGCTGAGAGGCATGTAGATGACCTGAAAGAAACCCTTCAAACCCTAAGGGGATTCCAAATAAAACTGAACCCAGCTAAGTGTGCCTTCGGGGTGTCTGCTGGCAAGTTCTTGGGGTTCATAGTCTCCCACAGGGGGATAGAAGCCAACCCAGAGAAAGTCAACACGATTATGAATATGAAGTTGCCATAGACCGTGAAAGACGTCCAACGGCTGGCAGGAAGGGTGGCTGCCCTTAGCTTATTCGTTTCGAGGTTGACAGATGTTTTCCTTTCTTTCGCCTTTTAAAGAAAGGGTTCAAGTGGACAGAGGAAGCTGAGCAGTCATTTCAAGATCTTAAAGGGCATTTGGCGAGCTTACCAACCCTTGGGTGAACAACCCCAAGAGAAGACTAATATTTATGTCTAGCAGTGTCCGAGGTAGCTGTAAGCTCAGTCCTAGTAAGAGACGAGCATGGTCAGATCCCTGTCTACTATACCAGTTGAGCCCTTCATGGAGCAGAATTGAAGTATCTGCGTCTGAAAAAACTGGCATTCGCCCTGATAACGACATAAAAAAAGCTCAGGCCCTACTTCCAATCCCATCAGATCGTGGTTCTTACGAATTTGCCGTTGAGGGCTGTGTTATAGAAACTAGAGGTCTCGGGCATGTTAGTGAAATGGTCCGTGGAGTTGGGTGAATTCGACATTTGTTACAGACCTAGGACCACCATAAAAGGGCAGGTCCTGGCGGATTTCTTAGCCGAATTAACACCATAAATGTGTGAAAAGTTTCCCCCCAAGTCAAAATGGACCCTTCACGTGGACGGATCATCCACTGCTTCATCTAGCGGCACGGGTCTCCTGTTGACTACCCCCGAGGGAATAGTAATCGAGTACGCTATCCGATTGGGGTTCAAAGCAATAAACAATGAAGTTGAGTATGAGGCCTTGATAGCCGGACTAGGCTTGGCAATTGAGGCGGGGGCCACACGCTTGTTCGCTCATATTGACTCCAAGCTCGTTGAAGGACAGGTAACTGGAGAGTATGAAGCCAATGAGGAGAGAATGAAGAAATACCTGGCCATAGTCAGGGAGCTCATGTCCCACTTCAAGGCTGTCGAGATTAAGCATATTCCGAGATGTCATAATGAGCACGCCGACTGGCTGGCATGGATGGCCTTTGATGACAGATACGTCATGGACAACCGACTGCCAGTAAGTAAACCTAATCAACCCAGCATGGAAGATGAGCCAAAGTTCTGTATGTGTATGAATGTGCCAGCGGATGACTGAAGGATGCCAATTATAGAGTTTTTGAAAACGGGAGCTCTATCATCAAACTAAGGAGAGGCTCAAAAACTGAAGTTGCGTGCCAGTCGCTACACTTTAATTGGAGAACTCCTCTATAAGCGAAGTTTCACCTTACCTTACTTAAGGTGCCTGTCACCAGCCGAGGCAGACTATGTCATAAGGGAGGTCCACGAGGGAATTTGCTGAAACCATTCGGGCAGTCGGTCTCTTGTTAACAAATTGATTAGAGCTGGATACTACTGGTCGATGATGTAAGTTGACTCGGTAAGCCATGTGAGGAAGTGTAATAGTTGTCAAAGGTTCTCCAACATTCCCAGGCAACCAACTGAGGAGCTCTCACCCATTATCGGACCGTGGCCCTTTGCCTAGTGGGGAATCGACATCGTAGGACCACTGCCCCTGGCAACGAGGCAAAGGAAGTTCCTTGTTGTGGCGGTCGATTATTTCACAAAATGGGTTGAGGCTGAGGCGCTGACAAAAATAACCGAGCACAATGTACGTAACTTCATTTAGAAGCCCATAATTTATTGATTCAGGATACCACAAGTCATCATTACCAACAACGGAAAGTAGTTTGATAATCGACATTTTCACGAATTCTGCTCACAGTTAGGGATCAAGAACCATGTCTCCTCTTCAGCACATCCTTAGGCCAACGGATAGGTAGAAATCACTAACAGAACTATATTGAAGATCATCAAGACCAGGTTGCAGGCGTCGAAGGGGTAGTGGGCTGATGAGCTACCAGGTGTCCTCTGGGCATACAGAACAACTTTGAGAAGTCCCACGGGAGAGACCCCCTACGCCATGGCTTTTGGCTGCGAAGCAGTGATACTAGTGGAAGTCAGGATGGTAAGTCTGAGAATTTAGGAATCACATGCCAAGGGGTCAGAGAAAGAGCTGCGCCTGAACCTTGACTTGTTGGAGGAAAGGAGAGAGGAAGCCAGCATTTACATGGTAGCTTATTAACAGAGGATGATGAAGTATCACAAGACCCGAGTGCAGCTGCGGTGCTTTTAGAACGAGGACCTCGTCCTTCGGAAAGTGAGCATAGCAACACATGTTCCAGGAGACGAAAAGCTGGGACCCAATTGGGAAGGTCCTTAC
>JAOXJP010051968.1:0-15984 GCA_025762735.1 Platanus orientalis
TTCCTCAATATTTCCTATGGTGACTTAAAATTGATTACTCGACTAGGAATTCGATTAATCAAATATATTGTAGTCAAAACTCCATGAAACCAATATCTTTTTGAAACATTCATTTGAAACATAAGAGCACATGTAACTTCTAATATGTAGTGATTTTTCCTTTCTGCCACACCATTTTGTTGTGGTGTTCCCACACAACTAGTTTGATGAATGATTCCTTGATGGCGAATATATTCAGAAAAATGTCTGTTGGTATATTCTGTACCATTATCATACCTAAAAAAACTTGATTTTAACATTGAATTGAGTGTTATAAAAATCTTTGAAAGCTAATAACACCTCAGTTTTTTATTTTAGCAAATATAACCAAGTAGCACGAGATCAATCATCAATAAATAACATTAAGTATTTATATCCATCATATGAATCAATTGGAGTTGGACCCCATAAATCAGAATGAATCCATTTAAAACAATCAACAGAAGCAGACATGGAATTAACAAAAAGCAAACGAGTTTGTTTAGCAAATTGACAAATATCACACTCATTAGACTCAAGAGAAATATAAGGAAAAAGACTTGATAACACATGATTAGAAGGATGTCTAAGCCGTTTATGTAAAACATGACTTTCTATCAATTCGTTGGTATAACATGTTTTATCATTGGAATTTAGCAAGTATAGTCCATGTGAATAAGTTCCTTCACCAATCGTCTTCCTCGACTTTCGGTCCTAGAAAGTGACAGATATGGAAGAGAAAATAATCACAATTTAATGAATTAGTAATTTTTCCAAAAGAAAGAAGTTGAGCTAGAAAAGATGGAACAATAAGAGCAGTAGATTGTGAGTGGTTAGGAAAGAAATCATTCTTACCATTCCCTAATACCAGGACAGTGGTTCCATTAGCAACAGAAACATTATGCTTATCAAATTTAGGAGTAAAATCATAGACAGAAGCAACATTATTGATCATATGATTAGTGGCCCTAGAATCAATAATCCAAGAATTAAGTGTAGAAGACGAAGTAAGATATGCTTGTAAATTACCTGAAGCACGGGTAGAGACTGACTGACTCTGTTCAGAAAATACAGACTTACTGAGTTGCTGAAAAAGTTGACTCAATTGATTCATAGAGATTGATGTATCGGCTACGGTAACATGATCTCTCTTATTTTTTCATACTTGGATTTGAGGTGAGGATATAACTCCCAATATCGTTCCTTAATATGCCCACTTTTACCATAATGATCACAATTGTAAAGCTCTGTTTTTCCTTTATTTCAATAAGTGTTTTTTTATTTTCTTAACTACAAGAGCACTTTATTCAACTTTCTCAGATGAAGCTTTTAGTTCAGAATTCATAGTCTTCTTTCGAGTTTCTTTACGTTGAATAATAGCACAAACATTGGAAAAGGTGGGAAGTGTAGTATCTATAAGGATATTGTTCCTGATATTTTCATATTCAAGTGTCAGGCCACTGAGCAATGAGAAAATTTTATCTTCTTCGATCCTTTGCAAAAGAGTCTTTACATTGGTAGTATGTGGGCGATACATGTTCAACTCATCCCACATTCTTTTTAGATTTCCAAGGTGTTCATTGAACGTCTTCTCACCTTGTTCAGCTACTGCAATCTCAAGTTTAAGTTCAAAAATACGAGCAGCATCATTTTGACTATCATATAAATCTGCTATGGAATTCCATAATTGCTTTGCAGATTCAGAAAAAGTAAAAATGCCAGCAATATGGGGTTCCATAGAGTTAAGAATCTACGATCTAACAAACTGGTCACATGATATACAATCTTCATATCCCAAATCAGTAGATGCAAGACAAAGTTTTTTCCAGTGACAAAACCTAACTTTTGCTTGCCACCAAGAGACAAAGTTACAGCCAATACCATTCAAAAGTATAGATAAAAGCTTCCAACCAGGATTAGCATATGATTCCCCCATTGATAAATAATGGTGAAACAATTGAAAATGTATATATAAGAGAAAATGGAGCAGAAAACGAATCACCTAAATTTAAAGTTGATTTTTCTCCCTTAAACAGTGCTGAAAATAAATTTGCTTTACACAAACGATACGAATCCAATGCCACCGACCTTGCTCAATTCTGAGTTACAGTTTGAGAAATAATCCACTTTGAATTAAGAGTACGCAAAAAAGTTTGTCAAAAAAATTTGATAACACCTTTGCCCCTTCTTT
This sequence comes from Platanus orientalis, assembly GCA_025762735.1. Lineage (NCBI taxonomy): Eukaryota > Viridiplantae > Streptophyta > Magnoliopsida > Proteales > Platanaceae > Platanus > Platanus orientalis. Next base: position 2,210 of record JAOXJP010051968.1, read on the forward strand.
CTCAATGAAAAATTTGATTAAAAATAATCATTCTCTGATACCATAAAGTAAGAGGCAAAGGAACACAGTGATATACAAGAAAAACCCCAAAAGAAAAAAACCACAGAGAAAAAGAGAGGAGATTATTATTCATTGTGTCTCAATGGAGATTACAGCACCTATATATAGAGTTACAATGAAAAGAGATGCCAATAATGGGGCACTCATTTTAGCAACATCTTGGATAGGAAAGTCCAAAGAAGGAAATATAATCAATCATATCAACCTATGAATAATAAAGAATCCTCTCAAATCATATCAACATATGAATAGTAAGAAATCACCCCCAAAATCTCTCTGCTACCAACATGGTAATTTAGGCCCATTGCCGTATCATAAGTGGCCATGCGCAAGAGGAATGGTTGCTATCAATGCAATCAGTTGCAGAAATACTAGAATGAGTCTTGAGCCCATGCCTCTCTCCTGGGTAGATGATGCCACATCCATCTCGCCTAGAGGCATAGCTTAGACTGGGGCAGTGCATGGTATTCACTCAATTTAAGCAATACTAACCATCAAAATACAAAATCTATATTTGAGTAGCAATATAGAGAAATGCGAGAAAATCCTCTGAATCGGGAGGACGGTGCACCCCCTCATAGGGGGTGTAGAGGATATGTCCCCATAAGAAATTATGCTGTTTGGATTCCTTAATTTATTCGGGAAACCATATTTATGAAGAGAAAAAAAAAATCAAGTTGTAACGATGGGCTAGGGCTGTCAATGGTTGAATACGAATTGAATATAGGAATATTCATATTTGTATTTGTTTATTTAATCGAATATCGGATCAGATTGGAATATTTTATACATATTTATGAAAGCAATAAGGATCTAGGAATTATAGAGATAGAAAACGATCAATAGATCGACGAGAGAATAGGGAGCTGCCTATTAGGGGCTTTCTTTCATTCAAATTGGGAATGAGAGATGAGAAATGGGTTAAGGTTAAAGTTTTGGTATTCATATGTTGTACTCTACATAACATTTCCTACAACATTATAATACAAACATTAATTATATATTAATTTCAATGGATTCGGATATTTAGTCGAATAATCGAATTGGATATAGATGCATTTGAATCAAATATTAGCAAATCAGACACGAATCGAATTCAGATAAAAATCGGATTGTTGACAGCCTAGAATGGGCTTGGGTTTAACTGTAAAGATCTAATTATGGGCTTAATTTGTGATATGATCGAACTGGATTCGGCCCATCTTGTTAATCTCCAACAACACCGGACTCTTAAATGTCCTTCATGTCGTCGATAAATTGCTCAAATTCTTGACATGAGATCTCGGGGCCATCTCGGCGTTCCATGTGAACATGGTGGGAAAGCATGTTGTTCTAGAGAATTTGTAGGGCCTCCCTTTGCCTGGCCTGAAATTGAATCATCTCCATTTGAATTGGTGAAACTTTCCACCAGTTCAACCAGCACGACGCCTAACAAAGTAATTTACAAATACACATGAGATAAGGGGAGGGTATTTAAGTAAATATCAAGAGGGTTAGAACCATATGTATTATCAAAATGCCCTTGTCAGTTATCCTGATTCCACATTGGTGGGATGAGGAGATGATTCAAACTTGCATGGCCAAACTCCCATGTTTGGGTGTGGACTTTTAAGGAGCACTGGTTTTTGGTGGGTCCACTTAGTTGTCTTATCTTCCAAAGGGATCTTCTGTGCTGTTTTCCGGTTGTCTTTTGAGGGTCCACATCATATACCTGTCATCTTGTTGGCCGCCATTTGTCAACTTCTCATCGGAGGGTGACGTGGATTGATTTGTTGGCTAATCAACTCCCACATGTGATTGATGAACTGTCATACAGTCTCTTGCTTACATTGTTTTTACCGAAATAAATTTTATGTCCAAGATACCAAAGGATGTCATATGGAATAAAATGAGTAAGAATTAGAGGAAATTTCAAATTCCTGCCCCTGATGTGTTGGACACCAAATCCTGGACAGGATTACTCCCAATTTGTTTCCTCCCCCATACTCCCATACTCCCAAACACAAATGCTGGCTTGTAGAGGGGTTCAATTTGCCATCCAGGATGGTGTCCACAACACCATGGGGCTTCACATGGAATAAAATGGGTGTGAAATTTTATAAATGTCCCATCCATTTTATTCCATTTGAAGTCTCATGGTGTCCTGGACACCATCCTAGATGACAAATCTTGGACAGAACATCTATTCGGAAAAACTGTTTTAAAAGAAGCTTCACGTGTCAGCCTTTGTGTCTGGGAGTACGGGGAAGTAGACAAAATGGGAGTAGAACATTTGCTTTCCATGCAAAATGTTGAAATGAGTTCCGAGTTGATACCCCCAGCCCACAGTTTCTCTTCAGGCTTTAGGGTAACAACCAAAACCCAACCCTCTTTATGAGAGCAAATGTTCTACTCCCAATTACACTTCCCCATGCTCCCAGGCACAAACTCATGATGTGAATGGTTTAAAAAGCCAACACAACTCGGGATCAATACTTTAGAATACGACTCGGATCGGTGGGTTAGATCAAATGGATTTAATCATTTCTTTAGACATATATTATAACTTCTTTTTCTTTTACTTCTTTCCCCAATTTAAATTTAGTCGAAAACAAGAAAAATAAACCTAAAAGATTTCATATTCGCTCGCGTAGAGAGAGAGAGAGAGGGTCAACGGTAAGGACAGAAAGACCAATGTTTCATGGTGGGTCATCTAATTATAGTATATCATTAAATATAATGATATTTGCAATGATGCCGGATCTTGTGCATATGAAAACAATAATATAATATGTAGATGGTGCTTTATACTACAGTTTAAAATTTTACATGTTTTAGACAGTCACTGCACACTAAGGTATCCAGATCCTCTACAGTCATTCAAATACATTATTAACACACAGTAATTGTTTACAGCACGACACTTATACAAAAAAATTTAAAACACTTATTCAAATTTGGAAAGATCCTCTCCTACCACCTTATGACCCGTTAGGTTCTGTATAACAGGTGGCATGATATGATTAGCTGAAAAAAAAGTGAAAATCAACTTTCAAAAATTGTAATTTACTTTTTCTTACCAATCTTGTCATGCCACCACCTATTATTAGACAGGACCTTAACAGGTCATAAGTGGCAGGAGAGGATCCGTCCGGTTCAAATTTGGTTTACATTTTTAAATTGGGTATATATCATGCTTTAGACAATCGCTGCACATAAATGTATATATATTATACACAAACAATTTAAGTGGCATCCCAAACTTCTCTTCACCTCGAACCAAGATCCTCTATGGTACGTGTGTAATGGTTATTACCAGTCATATTTACCATATATATATATATATATATATATATAAACTGGCACTAATCACGAGAAGGGAAAGAGCCATTGGATGATTTTCGGTAAGTATATTATCAATAAACCAGTACTGGTTTGTTAGGGTGTATTTATCAAAGAGATTTGATCAGTTCAACTCACTTGCATGAACAAAAAAACATGGATTTTTACAGTTTTTGTGAGTTTTTTTTCTTTTTATCTTTTGTGATTTTTTGTTTCATGCAGTACGCTCAAGTACTGGAGCTGATTGTTAAGGTTTATCAAAACACACTTCACAAGTTATTTCCCTCATGATTGAGGTAGCATTGATAATTCCTATGTAAGCTACAAAAGATATGCATTCCATCAACTTCTCCACTAGTAATATTGTAGCAAAGGGTATACACTACACAAGAATCGTACACATTTCAGTTCGGGTGTTGGCTCGAAGCAATACCCAACAATTGGCAAAAAGAGAGCCCTCTTTTCTAGGTCAAACCCTCTACATGTCGCGTCCACAAATCCGGATTCAGATCCTACCCGTATACGTTCTGGATTCGGAGCCGTGGCATTCATAGACCACTCGATCCATATTCCTTTCATAACATGTACAGTCATATACTCGTATCATATAAAGTTGTACATTCATATCATCATATTATAGTCTTATAATCCATTACATTCAATAATATACAGAAACGTGAAACTTTACATTAGCTAATGTCTCACTAAAGACATAAGCTCATCATCAATAATCTATAGTTCTTAATTCATAACATTTACCTTTAGTGGAAGCATAACTCATTCATAACATGTAATCATGATCAATCCATTCAAAATAGAAAGAGCAACGAAAATATCAATCTATTAACTCTATAATAAAGTGATTGTGAGCATAACATAATAGTGCCCACAATCACATGATATCCAATAAGATTGTCAATATAATTACAACCTATTACATTTGATCTAATGTAAGGACATTACTACATTCATCCAAATAAAGGTAATAAAATCTCAAAATGAACAGTCATCATTCATACTTGATGATGTCGAGATTCAGTTCACTCAGATGGTCATCTGGTAGCCCTTAATCTGGAATCTCAAGCTTGGATCTTACCTGTGTACAAACAACAAGTGGCGTCGGTGTGGCGTCGGCCTACACCTCTCTGATGTTCAAGTCAGAGATTGGTCCTTAGAAAATTCTTGTATTTCCTCACTTGGAGGGATTGTACTTACCTTTTTCCTTTGTCCATTAGTTCGAGCTGACATAGGGAATATAGAAAACTGTCTGAGTTGATTGACGGACCGACATCTCAACTTCGACCTATTGAGCTCCCGCTATTAATGGTGACAAGATGTTTGAGTTGATAGCTATTTTTTCTTGAACCACGCTTTTATCCAACAGTGGGAGAAGGATTGGACCATCTGATGGTTGAGGGTCACTCGTGGATCTTATAAAAGGACACCATTCCCCCATTTTAGCATCTTCCTTTCTCCTATGATTATTTCTCGGAGCTGTCTAAGTTATTTCCTCCGTTCGTGCCAGCATCGTTCACAGGAGGTCATCAGCCGGGAAGTTTGTTTAGAGGTACTTTTCATCTTGCCATTTCCCTCCCCATGGTTTTCCCTTTTCTTTTTGTCTCACCTCTGTGTCGTCGTCCCCCGTTAAGCCGTATTCCTGTATCATCTCCTTCCTTCTCCTTCGTGATTGATGTTTACATTCGCATATATTCGTCCATCTATAGTGTGACCCTGGATCCCACTAGAGCACCCTGTGGGTTTCATTTAACTCGTTATTGTTACTACCTTTACACTCAACAACATTTTTCTGATTTGAATGTCTTAGGATTCGACTCTTCCTTTTTGAGTTGCGTGTTGAATCAGGTCTTAGAAGTGTTAGGCCACTCGGTCAACGTTATATACGCCATCGGTCGGATAGACAACTCTTCCGAATTGACCGATTCTATTATGGCTCTTGATGAGAATCTTGTTAGAGCTGATTCTCCTAACTCGGCTCAACCTTCGGTGCCTGTCAGGTCAAGTCATTTTTTCAGCGTGCCATGCGTTGCCGAGCATGTTATTTCTACTTTGTCAAGGTTTCGGCTAGAGGATTTATGTCGTATCTACCAAATCCCATAGTCGGTCAGTCTAAGGGTTCCCGCTTTTGATGAGTGGGCCTCTTCTTGCCTCCCAAACGAGGTTTTAATCTTCTAACAGACTCTAGAAGTCGGTCTATGGTTTCTCATTCCTTTGTTCATTCGTTAACTCCTCACCCACCTCTGTCTAGCTTCGGGTCAAGTTATGCCCAACGGGTGGAGGATTCTCATCGCCTGCATGATACTATGGCCTACGTGTAGTGGCGGTCGGGATCACCTTACTATACCGGAGTTTCTTTACTACTATAAGGCAGTGGAGATGTACTCGAGATGGTAGTATTTCATTGCTCAGGTGCTTGAACGAACACTAATCATGGGTCTTCCAACGTCCAATAGAGGTTGAAAAAAGAATTCTTTTTTGCATCCGGGGACGGGTTGGATTCTTTCCCGTGGGAGTCGCTCGTCGATCGAGACCATACAGTCCCCAAGATATGGGGGGAGCCACATAGAGAAGGTAATTCTCGATCGTCTTAGTTTTTCATAATCATAGGTTTAATCCTCCTTATTTTTGTAGCACTGGCCGAGCATCCGCTATCCGAGGCCCAACTTACGAAGCTAGACCATGCCTTCGCGCACCCGGTTTGGGATTACTCCCTGTTAGTAAACCCTGAATCCCTTCCTACATATTTGTTTGGCCCGGAGATTCCTTCATCTGGGCCCTCAGTCTTGCCAGTCGGTCAGACATCTGGGTCGTTAGTGTTGCCTTTAGGCCCATCAATCATTCAAGCATCTAGCTCGTCTCCTTTTCCAGTTGGTCGTTCAGGTTGTTATCCACCCACCTCAGCCATTGTCTCATTTCTTTTTCATTTATTTTCTTCTGTTTGATCATTTGCTCTTTTTTGCAAAATGTCTGTCATGTGGTCCAAATCTTCTTTGGCCAGAGTCACCTCTAAGGCCACTGTTGGGAGCTCACGCAAGAAGCCAAAGTTCTCCCACAACTGCTCTGCTGAGAAGGACTGACTAAGCTTAGTCCCTTAAACAGTCGCTCCTTCGGTTGTCCTACCTCCTCCCTCTTTTGTTGATCTAGAAGAGGAAATAGAGACTGCTCCAACATTCGACAAATGCATCGACAACCTTCCTATTCAAGCATCAGGGGGGTCTTCTAAGGGGAAGGAGACATCTCACCTTTCTCTCCTGGGTGACAAAGAATAGGCGGTTTCCCTCCTCCACTAGGTCATTTCTAACCACGACATGAGGTCTATAGGGGCAATAGTACGAATGCCTTGGTGAAGAGTACCTTCTCTGACTTAGGCAAGGTAGAGCATTTCTCTCTTTTCTTAATCTGGTCATTATTTTGTTAATTATCATTGTTCGTCTCCCTTTATAGATGCTGAAGAAGTTGGTTGTTCTTGTGAATCATCAACTCGATACTAATGCTTACATAGATGAGATTAGGAAGAAGCTCTCTAAGGTCAACTCTAAGTGGTCTGCTCTAAGGAATAGTTTTACCAAGACTCAACTCAGGCTAAAGGACAGCGGGACCACGTTGAAAGGGGTCTGAGACCAGCTTGAGGGGGAAAAAGTTGGGGCCGCTGTGCTACAAACGTCTCTGGAAGAGATGAAGTCTCGGTGGGAGGCGGAGGAGAAGGCTTCCAAAGAGGTGGTCATGACGTATATAGAGTTCGAGGCTTTCAATGACGAGACCACGAAATTTTTCATCAACAGTTTTGAGGCCCTTCACCGGCGGGCTCTGATGGCTTATCCTGACCTCAACCTGTCTATGTTCAAAGTCGATGCCGAGTCAGATTCTGTTGTGCCTAAGCAGGACAAGGAAGTCACCGAAGAGCAAGAGAGGGATGATGCAACCTCTTAAAGTTGACTTTCTTTTTTCTTCTTCTTTTTATGTGGACCAAGAGTCCTTTCTTTTGGTGCTCTTGTATTTTGACAGTTTTCTAATACAATTCTATTTTGTCCGGTTATGGTATTGTGGCATTAGGTAGATCACAAATTTCATTAAGTGGTTTGTTTTAGTTGAATACCTTTGTAGGATGCTCTGGATGTTAGTAATAGATCATAGCGACAAACCGAGGGTTGTTAGGCCGAGGGTAGTTTTACTAGACTCGGTCCCTTTTAGGATTCCTCTCTGGGTTTAAGTTACCCTAATGCAGTAAGGCGAGGGTCATTTTATAAGACTTAGTCCATTCTTTTGACCTTTCTTAGGAGATGAGTTGCAGACCATCATAGTAGACCAAAGGTCATTTTACTGGACTTAGTTCATTCTTCCAACACCACTCGGGACTTCGGTTGTGGATCGTTGTAGTAGACGAGGGTTATTTTATTGGACTTGGTCCATTTTCTTGACTCCACTCGGGGCTTTAATTATAAACCGTTGTAGTAAACCAAGGGTTATTTGATTGGACTTAGTCCATTTTTCTGACTCCACTCGGGGCTTTAATTGTAGACCATTGTAGTAGATCGAGGGTCATTTTACTAGACTTAGTCCATTTTTTTTACTCAACTCGGGACTTTGATTGTAGACCGTTGTAGTAGACCGAGGGTCATTTTATTGGACTTAGTCCATTCTTCCAAAATCACTCGGGACTTTAATTGTAGACTGTTGTAGTAGACCAAGGGTCGTTTTACTAGACTTAGTCCATTCTTCCAACACCACTCAGGACTTTAATTAGAGATTGTTGTATCACATGATAGTGGACAAATTTCATTATCTTCGAGTAAAAATTACATGTTTATTGGTAGTACCTTTTTAGGTGTTCAATGTTCCATGGTCGGGGTAAGAGCTTTCCTTCCATGGATTCCAAGTAGTAAGTGCCACTCTATGTGATCTTGGTTACTCTGTAGGGCCCCTCCCAATTAGGTCCCAACTTTTCATCGTCTGGGATCTGCGTTGTTGTGCTCACCTTCTGGAGGACAAGGTCTCCATTCTGGAAACCCCTTGGTTGGACTTTGGCATTGTGATATTTCGTCATTCTTTGTTGGTACGCTGCCATTATAGGGAGGTTTCATCTCTCTTTTCTTTTAACAGGTCCAAGTTCAAACACAACTCTCTTTCCTCCTACTTGGTCAGCAGTTTTTGGGTCCTCAGACTCGTCATTCCGATCTCGACAGGTATGACTGTCTCACAACCAAAGGCCAAGGTATAGGGTGTTTCTCCTGTGGGGCTCCTTGGGGTGGTTCGGTAGGCCCAGAGGACCCCTGGTAGCTCGTCAGCCCATTGCCCCATCAATGCCTCGAGCCTGGTCTTGATTATTTTTAGTATAGTCCTGTTAGTGATCTCCACCTGTTTGTTGGCTTGAGGATGTGCTAGGGAGGAGAAACGGTTCATGATTCCCAACTGAGTGCAAAACTCGCAGAAATGCCTGTTGTTAAATTGCTTCCCATTATCAGTAATGATAACTTGTGGTATTCCAAATCGACATATTATGGACTTCTAGACGAAGTCGCATATGTTGTGCTTGGTTATTGTCGCTAGCACCTCGGCTTCAACCCACTTGGTAAAATAGTCTACGCCACTACAAGGAATTTCCTTTGTCTCCTCGCCAGGGGAAGGGGTCCCACAATATCTATTCCCCATTAAGCAAAGGGATGGCCTTTTGATGGGCGTGAACTATTCTGCAGGCTATCTGGGAATGTTGGAGAATGTCTAGCAGCTATCGCACCTACGGACAAAATTTATGAAGTTGGCCTACATTGTTGGCCAGTAGTATCCTGCTCTAACCAGCTTATAGACGAGCGACCGACTGCCCAAATGGTTTCCACATATTCTCTCATGATGTAATGGGCGTCGGTTGGTGACAAGCATCTCAAATAATTCATGGTGAAGCTTCGTTTGTAGAGAACCTCACCAATTAAGGTGTACTGACTGGCTCGGAGTTTTAGTTTTTGGCTTCACCTAGGTTTGGCGCCACAGCTCCCGCTTTAAGGAACTTTGTGATTGGAGTCCTTCAGTCGTCTTTAGGCTAGTTCGTGCACACATGGGTGCTTGGCTCATTCTCCATGTTAGGTCGATTAAGGCAACTTACTGGTAGCTGGCTCCTCACTATATACTTGTCATCATAAACTAGTTGCGACAGTCGATCGACATGCTCATTCTGACTTCTTGGGATGTGTTGAACCTTGACAGCCTCAAAGTGGGACATGAGCTCAACGACCCTGGTCAAGTATTTTTTTCATTCGGTCCTCCTTGGCTTCGTACTCACCGATCACCAATCCCTCAACAAGCTTGGAATCAGTGTAGGCGACCACGCGCATAACCCCTGCTTCCTTTACCAAACTTAATAGCTATTAGCGCTTTGTATTTTACTTCATTTTTTATTGCGTTGAACCTTAGCTGGAATGCATACTCGACCTTTAACCCCTCGGGTATTGTTAGTAGAAGCCCCACACCACTAGATGAGGCAGTGGACAATCCATCTATATGGATGGTCCATTCTAATTCAGAGGGGCCTCTCTCATCTATTCCTGCAGGAGTTAATTCTGCCAAGAAGTCTACCAAGACCTGCCCCTTTATAACAGTCCTCGGTTGGTAGCTAACATCGAACTCACCCAGTTCTATTACCCACTTCACTAACCTACCAGACACTTCCAGTTTCTGCAACATAGCTATCAGAGGTTGGTTTGTCAGTACTATAATTGGATGGGCTTGGAAGTAAGGCCTGATACTCCGTGCGGTTGTTATAAGCGTGAATGCCAATTTCTTCAGAGGCGGATATCTCAACTCTGCACCATGGAGGGCTCTGCTGACATAGTACACTAGGACCTGACTATGCTCATCCCTGACTAAAACTGAGCTTACGGCCACCTCGAACACTACCAGATATAAACATAGGTCTTCTCCTTGTGTCGTTCAATCGAGGGTCAGTAAGAATGCCAAGTTTCCTTTAAGATCTTGAAACTATCATTTAGCCTTCTCAGTCCATTCGAACCCTTTCTTCAAAAGGCAAAAGAAAGGAAAGCATATGTTTGTCAACCTCGAAATGAATTGACTGAGGGCCATGAATCTTCCTACCAACCTCTACACATCTTTTGTGGTCTATAGCAACTTCATGTTCAAGATTGCCTCAACTTTCTCGGGGTTGGCCTCAATTCCCTTATGAGAGACCATGAATCCTAAAAACTTACCTGCCGACACCCCGAAAGCGCACTTAGCGGGGTTTAGTTTCATTCTAAACTTCCTCAGAGTGTAGAGGGTTTTTTTTAGATCATCTATGTGCTTCTCAACTTTCATGCTCTTCACCAACATATCATCTATGCAAACTTTAACATTCCTTCCGATCTGGGTGTCAAACACTTTATTTACCAATCTCTTATAGGTGGCTCCAGCGTTCTTTAACCCAAATGGCATAACCTCATAACAATATGTGCCTCGATTGGTGATGAAGGATGCCTTTTCCTAGTCTCCTTTTTCCATTTGTATTTGGTTATAACCGAAGAACGCATCCATGAAACTGAGCAGTGTGTGCCCAGAGGTGAAGTCAACCAGATGTCTATCCTCATGGTGGGAAATTGTCCTTAGGGCAAGCTTTGTTGAGGTCAGTGAAGTCTATGCACATTCTCCACTTTTCGTTGTTCTTCTTAACCAATACCACATTGGCGATCCATTCGAGATAGGTGACCTCTCGTATGAACCTTGCTTTTAATAGCTTGTCCACTTCCTCGGCTATAACCTGATTCTTGTCTGTGGTGAAGGCCTCTTCTTCTGTCAGATCGGTCTTGCTGAAGGATCAACGCTCAGCCTATGTGTGATCACCCTTAGGTCAATCCCTGGCATGTCTGCATGTGTCCAGGCGAAGGCGTCACTGTAGGCCATCATGAGTCTTTTCAAACAGAGCTTCAATTCTTCTAAGAGTGTCCTTCCAACATGCACGACCCATTCGGGATGGTTAGGGTCAATGTTGAGCTCCTCTAGCTCCTCAACGGGCCCAATCTATTTCAATTGAACATCAACTCTATCCTCCATATCATCGATGACAAGAGCTTCCTTCGACTCTTTCCTCTTCAAAGATGCCACGTAACACTCTCGTGCAGCTGCCTAATCTCCTCTAACTTCTTCGACTCCCTCCTCGGTCAGGAAGTGCATCAACAAATGATAGGTGGAAGTAACAGCCTTCATCTTGTTAAGCGTCAACCTACCAATGATGGCATTGTATGCGGAGGGACAATCAACAACCAAGAAGTCACTTGCTTTGGTTACCTAGCGAGGACTGACCTTGGCCATTACTAGTAGCGTGATGACCCAGGCTAGGTACAAATTATCCCCAATGAACCCAACTAAAGGTGTCGCAATTGGTCGTAGCTTGTATTTTCCAATTCCCATCTACTCGAAGGTAGACAAGTATTGGATGTCTGCCGAACTACCATTGTCTACGAGTATCATTTTGGTTTGGTGGTTGGCTATGATCAATGTGACCACTAGGGCATCATCATGAGGGTGTTGAACTCCTCAGGAATCTTTCTCTGTGCATGTGATATCTTCTTGACAAGTTCGAGGGCACTTCCAGGGTCTATTAGCTGAGTAGACCTCATTTTGTGAAGCTCTTATCGCTTGTGCGTGGACCTTTCAGGCTAATGTTGACTCACCACCTCCGGCCGTTCCTTTGGCAATAACTTTTATCTCATGCAGTTGCTCGGATTTAGGATTATTTGGGCTCGACGGCTCCTCTACCGCTCCGGGTGGTGTTCGAGGATGACCCGTTATAAAGTGCCTCAGCCTACCTTGTCGAATGAGCACTTCTATCTAATCCCTCAGGTCGATGCAATCCTCTATATTGTGACCATGGTCACGATGGAATTGGTAGTACTTCTTTTGGGATCTGTTCTCAGGAGGAGCCTTCAGCTTCTCGGGCCACTTCAAGGAGGATCATCACGTACATACATAAACACATATTTGAGGGGTGAGTTGACCGGACTGTAAACCTACGCTCGCCAAGCTGGTGCATGTGCTTCTCTTGGTCATACCGCCCAGTCGTCATTGTCTTTCATCCTTGCTTCGCCTTCCACAGCTTTTGGTCGCTCATCCCTTTTTCTCTTTAATAGCTCCCAAAGATCATTTCATTGGTCTCTTCTTACCGCCATTGCATCCTTAGTGTTCATAAGCTTTTGGGCCTGCAACATTAACTCAACCATGTTGCTTAACGGAGATTTGGAAAGAGAGAATAAGAATCTTGTGGGTAGAAGTCCACCCATAAAGGCGATGAGCACCACCTTTTCATCGATGTCATCTACCTGCATTACTTCCTGGTTGAAATGGGAGACGTAGTCTCTTAGCGATTCTCCTTTTGCTTACTTGACATTTAGTAGATAAGTAGCAAGCCTGCGATAACGCCTTCCCCCTATAAAATGACTGGAAAATAACTAACTCAATTCAAAGAAAGAGTTGATGTTGTTGGGTTGATGATTGTTGAACCATTTCTGCATTGAACCCTTCAAGGTGGCCAGAAAAGCCCTATACATGACCCCATCCAAATAGTCATGTAGGAGCATTAAATTCTTGTATGTTTCAAGGTGGTCGAACGGATCTCTGTTTCCGTTAAACGGCTGCATTTAAGGGATCCTAAACCTTTTGGGGAGAGGATGGGACATGATCATCATAGAGAAGGGATGATCGGTCCTTTGCACCAGTGCCTCTACTATGGAAGGGGTTTTACCCCCAAAGAGCCTCCATTATCGTGTTCAACTGATCTTGCATCTTCTGAATACGCTTCTCCTGTTCGACGACGGTTCTTTCACCTACGTCATTGGTCTACTGAGACATGAAGGCCCCCAGACTATGGCTATCCCGCCCCTTGCCTTTCTCTCCCGGGTCCTTGTTCAATCTCTGGTCCAGGACACATGGCTTCTTAAGTCTCTTCATCACCGGAGGGCTGGTGCTCCATTCGCTCCATAAGCTTATAGGTTAGCTCCTGATTCTGTTGTGCCATTCCTTCCATGCTCCGGTTGAGGTCATATATATGTTGTTCTAAGCCTACAATTCAGGTTACCTTGACCTCTCTCCTCCCTAGATCATTCGTGGATGATGCATTCCAGTGAGCTTCCATCATTTTAGATCGAGTTTCTACCATCAAACCTTTGTCTTGTCGGAAACCTCTTTCAGCTTCCCATAGATGGTGCCAACTGATGATGCCAAGATTTGGTTTACTCAAATGGTCCTGGTAGCCCTCGATTTAGAATCTTAAGCTTGGATCTTACCTACATGCAAACTGTTAGAATAGGTGTCCTAACAAGACCATCATAAATACTTTTTATGTTATTTTATTTGTTTGACATTTATAATAAAATATTTTAGTTCATCATCACATGTAT
>JAOXJP010051979.1:0-15983 GCA_025762735.1 Platanus orientalis
CCCCCCCCCCCCCCCCCCCCCAATTGCATTTCTTTTATTCCTCTTTCCTCTTTCCTCATACCACCAACACCATCCCTTCTGTTTAACCCAAACAGGAAACCACCTTCAACCTAAACCTAAAATCCACTTTAACTGCCACTTCCTTAACATCTTGGTGCAGCAGCATATTTGAACCTTGAAAGGAATAGTAGGAATATACTTTGATCACTCTCAAAGTGAAGGCTTATTAGAGAGAAACCAAAGGAAAAAATCACCAGTAAGGTTCTAATAAACGCAACCCAAAAGTTCTCATAGAACAAGATACAGGACAAAGAGAGAAAAATATTGAAACGTTTAGATTGCTTGTAATCTATTGAAGATTATCATTTTTCTTTATGGATCGTGAAGGCAATCTATTTGTTAACTTTTAGCACATGAAGCAAGAAAAGGCTCTAATCTAGTTCTTTAATAGATAATCTGTACTTATTAACAAAAAAAGCATAGATAATCTATAATAAAAAGGAAATAATAGAAAAAGAATAGAGAAAGAGAAAAATATCAATAGAGTCACACCAATGGCCTACTATGAGTCTCACCAAGAGTTGAAAGAATCACATCTTCGAGATTCTAGAGTCACACCAGAGAACAAAGCAACTGTAACCTTGGATTCATCAATAATCACCATTCTTCATTAACAGAATAATGGGTTACAAGCATATATAAAGAGTTTACATGCCAATCTTTTCAAATCCCATCTAACTAGACTTCCTAAAAAAATAAAACTCTAAAATAACTAAATCAAGTAATAAAGAGAAAACCCTGCCAGTATTTTGACCATAACTTTTCCCTAATCACATCATATTCTCAAGATTTTGGTCTCATTGGAAAGGTAACTGAATAATCTTTTAAATGAAGAACACGAAGGATAATTGGTTTCGAAGGTTTTTCTGGGTAAAGACTAAATCCTTTGAACTTGATGCAAATGATGGCATTTTTACCATTATGGAGAGGAGTAAGGGACGCGCTCATAAGATTTGCTTCCCCATCAGGTTCTTGTAGAAGATTCTGGAGTTTGTCGATTTGGCTTTTGATGAAACAATTTCTAAGGATCTACAGAGGACGGTTGTTTTTAAGGGTGGTTCCTTATTTCTTTCGGGGAAAGGCAATGATTTCGGAAGTTTTATCAAAGTTTGTGAATGGAAACCTAATGTTTGCAATCCTTTCGTAATCATTATGGAATGAGAGGGTAAGACTGGCTGGGAAAACCTCTAAGAAGTGAATCGTTAAATGAAGGTTTCCCTTTTCCCAAAGATAGAATGCAAAAATAGAGAAAATATAAAGGAGTTTAAGGTTTTGAATCCAACTCTACCTTTCAAACCACATTGGGTTCAACATCATGATATATAGAAGACCTGGAACAATATTTTAGTTTGTGATTCTGAGGATCTACAGAGGACGGTTGGTTTTAAGGGTGGTTCCTTATTTCTTTCAAGGAAAGGCAATAATTTCGGAAGGTTTATCAGAGTTTGTGAATGGAAACCTAATGTTTGCAATCCTTTTGTAATCATCCTGGAATGAGAGGGTAAGACTGGCTGGGAAAACCTCCAAGAAGTGAATCGTTAAATGAAGGTTTCCCTTTTCCCGAAGATAGAATGCAAAAATAGAGAAAATATAAAGGAGTTTCAGGTTCTGAATCCAACTCTACCTTCCAAACCACATTGGGTTCAACATCATGATATATAGAAGACCTGGAACAATATTATAGTTTGTGATGTGTGGGGAATTTAGTGTGCCATGGAAGTCGGTGGGTATTGTGGTATCCCACTGGTTTAGAAGGGGTGAGGAAGAAGGTTATGTCATGCTCCCAACAGGATGTCCGTCGAATCGAGCGCTCTTTGGTGCTTTTAATGAAGTCAATTACACTCAAATCATTGGTAATAGCCATATTTGCATCGGAAATTGGGTGATACGTTTCAAATGTGGTCACCGGCGACGACTATCATTCCCATTCAAGCGGTAAGGGGTAAGAGGTGGATTCAAGTTTGGGGGCTGCCTCTATTCGATTAGACTCCTCAGGTGTTTAATGCTATTGGGGATAATTGTGGGAGGCTGCTAGAGATTGATTATCGTTTAATGAACAGGGCATTTATCTCAGTTGTTAGGATGAAGGTGGAAGTCGATACCTTGTTGATATCCCAAGGAGCTTATGCCTAAAAAAGGAAAAGGAATCAATAGTGCTAGGGGTCGATATTGAGTCGTCAGTTACCATGCTTCAAGATCTCACTAGTAAAGCAATGAAGGTGATTCCCAACAGCAGTGTAGGCCTCATCTGGAGGTTAGGGAAGAAGGCTTTCCAACCGCTGGATGTGGAAATGATATGGGGAATTGAAAGTGGGTTCTGAAATTAAATGGGCTGAACCAAGAACCTGGTCCGTCAAACCAGAATAGTGGATCGACCGCTTGGGTTCACATTGCGGGCCAACCACTAAGGGATGAGGGTCTTATTAACTCCAAAAACAGGTTTTCAATATTAAACAGTTGCAAATTGGAGAAAAGGGATGGGGCGGGCTAGAGTGGCTATAGGAAGGGGGTCGAAAAAGTAGTTGGAGGGGTTTATGGGTATGGAGGTAAGGAAAATCAGATGGGATGGATGGGAAGCAGGGAGTTTCAGCTCAAGTGGGTGCAAACGACTCGGTTGGTCCTCGGGCGGAGGTCTCTGTGTAGGAAAGCAACGAAAATTGGTCGCCAATAACACAGTTTGTGGTTGTTGCATCTGCTTTGGCTTCAGAAGCTTCGGGTATTGATACCCCAATCATGTCTCCAACTTTTCCGCCGCTAGTAGCTAATCCCCCGTCTTCTTTAAACGACTCCTATGCCTCGGATGGCATAGTTAGTGACCCATTGGGGCTAGGCAATCTCATAAATGGTAAAAGCATAATGGAGTATAACCAATATGTGGTGGATATTAACAAGGAATACCATATGGAGGGGGAGATTGGAAATGAAAAGGATACAGAGGCGGATTTGCAGGTGTTTTTCACACCAGGGGAGCCAAGACGACTCGTTGATTATGAAGACACCTCAATGTCAATGGAGGAGGAGGAGTCGCAATCATTGCGTGATGATTGTTCATTGGGGAAGTACCATTCAGAGGCCACTGTGGATAATCAATGTGAAGGAAGAAGGAAGACTAACTCTAAGGGGCTTACTAGTCAGGCTTCCAATCCTTCTGCCTCTTCTAACAACTTAAGTAATTCTAAATAGTCCGTCCATAAATTCTCATCGTGTTCTTTTTTCCTTCTTCTATTCCTAAGAATGGTATCACTATTACTCCTTTATATCCCTCTTCTATTGGTTGTTGTGAGTCTCCTATATTGCATGTTGAGAATATGGATTGCCAAAACTGCCTAGGGGGGAGATGTAGCAGGGATATTGAGGGGGAAAAAGATGAGTTGGGGAATGATGATTGGAAAAGAAAATATAGACCAAGTGGTTGGAAGAATGGGGTTGAAGGTGGTGGATAAAAATGGAGTTGTGGTGAAGATATCTGACTACATGGTTGGTAAGGAGGATGGTTTGCAGCGAAAAAATAACAAATCTGGAAAAGGCTTAAGGGAATTAAAAAGTTTGGCATTGGATATGAATGACTGTGACTGGCGCTAGTGAGACTGTTGGCAGTAGGAGGGCTAGACAGGAGAAAATATTGTTGAGTTATAAAGATTTTATCCTAGAATGTTCAATGGCTGGGAAGGGTAAAAAAAAGGAGGAAGGTACACAAATGTATGACCAAATTTAAACCAGATTTGATCATGTTGCAAGAGACCAACAAGGAGATAATGGGTGATAGACTGGTAAGGAGTGTTACTGGCTCGACTATGTCTGGTTGGGTTGCCCTTCTGGCAATTGGTACTTCAAGTGGGGTATTCTTTTGGCGTGGAATCCTGAGGTCATCAAGAAAATTGATGTGTGGATGGGGGGATTTTTCATTTCTCTCAGGTTTGAGGATATATCTTTAGGGGTGGAATGGCTATTCATAGGTGTTAATAGCCCCTCAGTTCCTAAAAATAAGGGTGTTTTGTAAAAGGAATTGGGATCTGTTCGCGATGCATGGGTGGGGCCTTGTCCCATGGGAGGTGACTTTAACGTGATTCATTTCGTGTATGAAAAATCCCTTAGGGATGTGATGAGTAGGAGCATGAAGGAGTTCAATGAATTTGTCTAGGGTCAGACGAGGGATAGTCGAATGATTAATGCAAATTTCATTTAAACAAATGGTCAGGATTCCCTGGTCTTGTGCCATCTAGACAGATTTCTGGTTTCAAATTGTTGGGAAGATTTATATCCTAGAGTTGTTCAAGAAGCTCTCCCTAAGATTATTTTAAATCATTGGTCAGTCCTTCTTTCTACTTCCCAAATTAATTTTGGGCTTTCCCCATTTAGATTTGAAAATATGTGGACTTTGCACTCCTCCTTTAAAGACTGTGCGAAGAAGTGGTGGATAGAACATGAAATAAATGGTTGGAAAGGTTTTTGTTTTATGAAAAAGCTCTAATTCGTGAAGATGAAATTAATTGAGTGAAACAAGAATACTTTCGGGAAACTTAATACATCTAAGCAAAGAATTTGGGATGATATTCAGGAGATTGATAAAAAGGTGGAAGAGAATGGGATCCTAGAGGTGGGAGATGTGAATAGGAAGAAGATTCTTTTGGAGGAGATAGATGTTCTACTTAGAGGGAAGGAACTTCATTGGAAGCAAATGGAAAAATGTAAGTGGCTAAAGGAAGGTGACAACACAAAATTTTTTCACAAAGTGGTATATGGCAGGAAGAGGAAAAGTTTGATCTCTAGAAAGATTATTCAAGGTGTGGAGACAAATGATGAGGAAATGATTAAGGATGAAACTATTACTTTCTTCTCAAGGTTATATGCCAAGGAAGACATGGATCAGCCAATCATTAACAATCTTTTCTCTCGATGCTTGGATGAAGAGGGGGCTTTTAACTTAGAAAGTGTTTTTCTTGAAGAGGAAGTTAAGGAGGTTGTTTTTAGTATTGACAAAGATAAATCCCCAGGTCTAGATGGTTTTTCTTTTCTCTTCTATCAAGAATGTTGGGAGATTATTAAAGAATAGCTTATGAATGTGCTCAAAGAATTCCAATGAAGTGGCATCATCAACAAAAGTACTAATGCTACATTCATTGTCATTTTTTCCTAAAAAGAAGGATGTGAATTTTCTAACTTTCGGCCTATAAGTCTTGCTTATAGCTTGTACAAAATTATTGCAAAGGTCTTATCATTGCGGCTTAGGAATGTAATGGGGGGATTGGTGTCAAATTCTCAGGGTGCTTTTGTGAAAAATGGGCAAATAACTGATGGTATTCTTGTTGCGAATGAGTTGATTGATGGGAGGAGAAAATTAAAAGAGCAGGGGTTGGTGTGTAAGGTTGATTTGGAAAAGGCCTATGATAGGGTAGACTAGGATTTTCTTCCTTGGACTATGGAAAAAAAGGGCTTTGGGAGTAAATAGATAATGGGTTGCTTAGACCACCCACTTTTCAGTAATGCTAAATAGGATCTCTAAAGGTGTTTTCCCTTCTTCTAGAGAGTTAAGACAAGGGGATCCTTTGTCCCCATTTTTATTTACTTTGGAGGAGGATGGGTTTAGTGTGTTGATGTCTAAAGCAGTTGTTGGTGGCCTTCTTAACGGGTTTGAAGCTAGTCATAATGGCCCATTAGTTTCTCATTTCAGTTTGTGGACGATACCATTCGTTCTATAGAGGCAAGTATGGATCAAGTATCCAATTTAAAGATTATCTCAAAAATTTATGAATGTGTTTCGGGGCTTAAAGTTAATATTGCAAAATCAAGCATGGCAGGTATTGGAGTGGATGGAAGAGCTTTGTCTTCTTTTGCAAAAAGGCTTGGGTGCAAGGTGGAGCAATGGCCGTTGAAATATTTAGGCACGCCTCTTAGGGGAAATCCTAGAGCCATCTCTTTTTGGGACCCGGTGATGGAAAGAGTTAATAAGAAACTGGTTGGTTGGAAAAAGTCTTATATTTCTTTAGGGGGGAGAATCACCCTGATAAAGACTGTAATGAAAGATGTGTCAGTGTACTATATGTCCCTTTTCAAGATGCTCGGAAGGTATGTTTAGCTTTAGAGAAATGTCAACGAGATTTCCTGTGGAAAGGTTGTAAGGAGAGGAAGGATCACTTGGTAAATTGGGAGGTTGTCTGTCAACCTAAGGAGTATGATGGGTTAGGGATTGGTCATCTAAAGGAGAGGAATTCGGTGTTGCTTGGGAAATGGTTTTGGAGGTTCTTTAATGAAAGTGTCAGTCTTTGGCAATCCATTATTCGCAACAAATATGACATGGATCTAAATGGGTGGGATTGTTCCCGCAATAAATCCCCAAACATGTCATTGTTTTGGAGACAAATTATCAAGCTCTATTTGTTGTTCATTCTTCATATACGTCTGGTGGTGGGGAATAGGAAGTTGATTAGGTTTTGGGATGATATTTGGTGAAAGGAACAGTGCTTGTCCATTACTTATCCTAAATTTTCTAGATTGTTTAACCAAAGTAACATGGTTATTACTGATGTTCTTTCCCTCTCTTTGCATGGACATCTCTGGAATTTGACTTTTAAAAGGGACTTGTTTGATTGGGAGGTTGATATTCTTGCCCCTTTGCTTTCTAGGTTGGAGAATGTTTATATTTCCAATTCCTTCCCTGACAAGAGGGTTTGGACCTTTGAATCCTTTGGGACATTGTCTTATAAATCTTTTTTCAAACCTTTGCTTCATTCCAATAATGTTGATTTAATTTTCCCAGCCAAGAGGATTTGGAAGCCCCATGCTCCCCATAGGGTGAAAGTCTTCATATGGTCATCTATACTAAATCGCATCAACACTATGGAGTGCTCCGGAAAAGAAGACCCCATATCACCCTCTCTCCTCAATGGTGTATTTTATGTAAGCAAGAGGCCGAATCTTCCAATCATATCTTTATCCATTGTAGTTTTACAATGGCAATATGGAATTATTTCTTCTCCAAAATGGGTAGAACACATGTTTGGCAGGAGGATATTAAAGCATTTGTTACTCAATGGCATGGAGGGGGGCAGGGGAATTGTACATTGGTGTTTTGGGATCGTTTTATGCATGGGGTTATGTGGGGTGTTTATGAGAAAAGGAAAATAAGGCTTTTTGAAGAGAGTTTTAGCTCTAAAGAATATGTGATTGACTCTGTCATGCGAGAAATGGGTAGTTGGCTATTTATGCTTAATGACTTCAAAGATTTTCCTCAATCCCTCTTCTTAATTGATTGGGTCTCCTCTTTGCAATGGGCCCATCCAAGGAAAAAGAAACCAATGTTGTCTTGGACTCCTTCTTGCAGGTTCATTCAAACTTAATTTTGATGGGGCTTCTAAAGGCAATCCGGGCCAAGCTGGCTTTAGATGTGTGATTCATGATCATGATTCTAATGTCATTCGATCTGAGCGTGGGCCTTTGGGGGTCTGTAATGCCATTAAAGTTGAAGCTATTAGCCTTCCAATGGTGCTTAGAGAATTAAACAAGTTTGGGTTGAAAGATTGTCAAGTGTAAGGGGATTCAATGGTTATCATTAGAAGTAGGGCTGTCAATTGGGCCAAGCTGGCCCGAAACCCAACTTGACCGACCCAAAAAATGGGCGGGCTGGGCAAGTTGAGTTTTGGGATGGGCTAGGCTCGGGCCCAAATGTTAGGCCAAAAATAATTTTAGGCTAGGCTCGGGCACAGCTTGTTTTAACTTGAAGCCCGGCCCGGAATATCTCCAACCCTATTTAGATATTAAAGAAATCCCTTGGATTAGATTCTAATCCAACGACTACAACTAAAGCAAAAACAATATACCCTAACCCTAATCCCATTTTGATTTAGGTTCCCATTTGGTCGCATTTTTCCTCCCTCTTCACCGTGTTTTCCTTTTGAAACCCTTCCCTGTTCTCTGTTTCCTAAATGATTTCTGTTGATTTTGCTGCAGATCCTAAAGGTCCCCTTGATTTTTGATCAATGTCGGTGCCACATTTCTTTTCTTTTGTATTTTGGGCATATCTCTTATCGTATTGTTCCTCCTTTTAATGTTTTGTTGACCTATATTGCTGTGATTTTTATTGCCAAATAGATCCACCGGATGCTTTGGATTTTGGCGGTATTTTGGATGATGGTATTTCCTTTTTCCAAGTTCGGTCATTCTGGATCGTTTTGTCCGAGTCCAAGATGGAATAGGAAAACAAACTTTAAAAAGGAGAAATTTTGATGGTTTTGTCAACGTCAAACCCCTCCACCCTTCTTCTTGTTCAAAGATTTCCACTCTGTTTACTACAAAAGTATCAATGAAAGATATTCTCTAGCAAACCTGTGCTATTGTTTTGTGATTTGATTTCTTTTTTTTTTCTCATGCAGTGCCCAATCATGCATTATCTATGCTTTCTCTAATAATAAATCCTTCAGCTCATGCAATGATCTCTTGTTCCTCAACTCTTCCATCCATTGGAATTACAACCTTTTTTCTGGAACGGTAGATATTGCATATAGACACACCAAAGTTACTTCATCCAAGGGGTTTGCTTAGGCGATCAATCCAACGGGCATGCTCAAATCACATGCTCTCGTTGTTTACCAATGCACCAATGGAAAGGTGGTCTCGTACACAACAAAATATGCACTAGGCTGAGAATGAGGATTTCAGGTAGGAGTCTAATCGAAGACAAAGAGATTGCCCTAAATTCAGGCCAACCAAAACTCAGCCCAAAGCCCGATTTATTACATTGGGCCAAGCTTGGGCAAAAGGTCTTGGGTTGAGTTCGGGTTCAGGCGGGGCTTAGGCTGAGTTATTATACTTCGGGTTGGGTTCGGTTTGACCTTAGCACAACCCGGCCCAATTGACAGCCCTAATTAGATGGGGAAAGGGGAATTGTTTGGGCTCTTGCTGTCTGGCTCCTATTATTTATGAAATTCAGGAGTTATTGTCTTTGGTGTGTATTTCTCTGTCCCATGTTGATAGGAGTCAAAATGAACTGGCTAATAAGCTAGCTAATTGGGGGTTAAGGCCCAATCGATTTCTGTGGAGAGTTAACTCCCTGAGGATTTATAGTAGGGTCTTCCCCTTGTTGTTGTATTCTACTTTTTCTTTTTCTACTTCTTATCAAAGTTAAGTTAATTATTAAAAATAAATAAATAAAGAAATAAAACCTAGTCTATTTGAAAATAATATAAAAAAAAAACCTTCAACTGACTCACAAGAAACTAACCTAAATTAACCTAAAATTGACCAAATAAAAAAATTTCATATAAAATTTTAAACCCAAAATTCCTAAAATACCCATGTATAAACCCATCAAATTTGAATATGGGCTCTTTCTTGATCCGCATCATTCTCCCCTAATATGAAAAAACTTGTCCTCGAATTTTGTAATAGAAAAGAAACAACTAGAAGTAGCTCAAACCATGTCTTCATAAACATCTCATCTCATAAGGGTCAAGTAGTGAAAAGATCTCACAGTACAAACCATCCGCCTTCATCTCTAACTCATAAGCTGGTGTAGCTATCAGAATGGACTGGATCTCAGTCTTGTGTGGAATGTGCTTCTCATTAGCAGGCTGGTCACGAACTGGGGCAGCAATGGTACATGTGTCAACAATCACCATGACCTCATCTATCTCACTCAAAACATTAACATGAATCTGCTCAACATTTCTCGCATCAAGATCCTCACTCTCCACACTAGTTGTAGGATGGTTATCTTCATTAGACAGCTCTGGGTTTTCATTGGATTCTACCTTGGACTCTTAACTGCATCGGCGCTCTTTTCGGTCTTCTTACCTATAAAATTTTGTACACTTTCAGTTATCACTAAAGGCACCTTATTAGCATGCTTAAGTCGGAGACGATACCATACATCATGGTCATAAATTCGCAACACTTGGGTCTTCTTATTAAAAGTAACTTTTCTCTCCTTAATCCATCGCCTGCATAAAATCATTAGGGTGTCAATTAATGAAAAATCGCACACTAGATAGTCAGCACTGTCAAAGTAGTCTCTTCCATGTTGGAATTGAATATCAACAACATGGTCCTTAACATATCCACAAAATCTTTGATTTTTTTGATCTTGTAGGAGTTCTTCAAGAAAAGATGTATAAATAAGGTTCTGATCAACCTAGCCACTACTCGGTATTTTAGTTGTCTTCCCTGAAGGGAAAAAAAACTCAATGTTCACTAGAAGAACCATCTCATCTTTTCAAGGATTCCTTAACTTTCAAGGCTTGTTTCCGAAGTTTCAAGGTTTAGACCAAAACTATAAAAAATAATAAACCAACAACTTTGCCTTTCACATACAGCTTTTGCTTCTTCCTTTCCAAAATCTCAGGGTTTAGGCCTATTTCCAAAATTTCAGGGTTTAAGGTCTTTTCCAAAATTTCAAGGTTTCAAGCCCTTATCTCAAAGAATGATTTTGAAAAACTGTATCATAGATAACATGGTTGAAGAAATAACCCCAAAAATATCGCAAAAACCCCATTAGAATGGAACTAAATGGGAACTAGGATTTAATACCAAAATTGATGCAGGACAAAGAAAAAAAATCTTGAAACAATTAGATTGCTTGCAATCTATTGAAGATTATCAATTTTTTCTATGGATCACGAAGGCAATCTATTTGTTACCTTATAGCACGTGAAGCAAGAAAATGCTCTAATCTGGTTTTTCAATAACTAATCAGTAATAAAAATTAACAGAAAAAGAATAAACAAAGAAAGAAAAATACAAATGGAGTCACACCAATGACCTCCTAGGAGTCTCACCTAAGGTTGAAAGAATCATGCTTTCGAGATTCTGGAGTCGCGCTAGAGAACAAAGCAACTATAGTCTTCGATTCACGAACAATCATCATTTTTCATTAATAAAATTGTGGGTTACAAGCATATATATAGAGTTTACATGCCAATCTTTTTAAATCTTACTTTAACTAGACTTCCTAAAAAATAAAACTCTAAAAAATCTCATAACAAAGTGATACTCTGCCAGTATTTTGGTCATAAATTTCTTAATGACATTGGAATCTCAAGATCTTGGTCTCGTTGGAAAGGTAAATGAATATTCTTTCAAGTGGTACCAAAATCAACCCAAACAGGTACATATTGACTTTCCAAAATAGGGCCTAAAGATACAAAAAAAAATGGGAATAGTTCTTTAACTTTCTTTAAAATTAAATAAAACCTAATTTATTTGTAAATTAATAAAAACACTTAAATTGACTAATAAGAAACCAATGTTTAAAGTATTGCGCGATATGGGGCGTATCACGCAATACGTATCGGTATCGTGGGTATGAGGTACGATACCCCACCTAAACTTGATATTTCACACAAACCTCCCCCGTATCGCAGCATGTATCGCATGATACGTGGGAGGTTTAAGTGTTTTTTTGCTTAAAATAGGCCACGAGACGAGAAACACAAACAATATCATATCTCGCGTCTCTCGGTCATATCGCAACTTGCTAAAAACCTATTTTTTGTGAAAATTTGTAAATATAACTTCTTAAAGCTAAATCTAGGACTCCACTTGAGTCAATGCCGATATAAAACCTTTCTTTGAGTCGGATCGAAGGATCGAAGCCAAAACCCCAAATTTCATTAAGAACTTTGGTAAGTTCCCTATTTTTGCTCCAATTCTTCAAGAGTTTTTATATGTCATGCATATGTGATAGATCTACACATTCATAGAGTTAAAAAATAATTTTTGGAAATTTAAATTAATTATTTATTTTTTCTTAAAAATAAATTAAAGAAAATTTAAAAATCATACCAAATGGCATTGTTTGGTATATTTTTATATGAGATATTATAGCCCATTATGCACTTAATATGTCAATTTGGTAGATTTCTGAAAATGAAATATTTTTTGTATTTATTTAATAAATAAATAATACTAAAAAATGCCAAAATTTTTGAAAAAATACAAGAAGCATATTAGAACACATTAAAACATATTGCACATGTTTCTCTTAATTCTACTATGTTTTATGTATTTTTTTAATTTTTTTTAAATAATAATTATAAATTTTAATCTTTTACAAAAATCAAAAAATTACATCAAACACAACAAACATTTTGAAACATATTGTGTATGTTTCTCTATGTTAAATCAACCTCTAACACATAAAAATTCTAGACATACGCGATACCATGTATCACGAGGGTACCGATTCCCAACTCTGATACTCAAGTGTGTAATGAAGTGTAATGGTTTATAAGTGTTTAATGATGCTTATTATAACATTTCTTAAAGTTCATTAAAAATTTTCAAGGCTTCCATAGTGTATTCAAAGATTTTATAGATGACAATGTATGTCATGAGGGTGACGGTTCTCCCAACCATCATAAATGGTTGTTTTCTATATGTAATCATTCCTAAGTGTGTATTAGTGTTTATTCTATCAAATCCTAAAGTTTCGTACAAAATTCCTTCATTTGATTAGCATTTCCCCTATTTCTCACGTCTCCCGGTTTCTTCCACCGTCTCCCCATAATACGCGATACGTATCAGTATCCCCAAACTGTGATATCAATACTTTAAACCATGCAAGAAACTAACAAAGATTAACCTAAAATTGACCAAATAAAAAAATGTCATATAAAATTTTTAAACCCAAAATTCCTAAAATACCCCTATATAAACCCATCAAATCTGAATATATGGGCTCTTTCTTGTTCCGCATCAAAACTCAATTGCTAAAGGAAAATAAAATTCTATCCAAATTTGTAATCTCCTCTAAAAAATGAGACACTTTATGAACCACATTTTTGTCTGACACTTCACTGCCATAGTTGAGTTACATCCTTACCTAACTACCATTGATGCACAACACAGACTTTAAAAGATAAGAGTTTGTCAGTGGTGACAAGTTTCACACACATAAGTGCACACAAAGGCAGTATCATAGGAGGTAGTGGCGACTGGCAAAGATTGATCTTCCTTGAGAAGAGTTATGAGCTTAGGGCAATAGTAAGAAGAGAAAGAGGGTAATAGTAAGAAGAGAAAATGAGGACCAAACAAGAGTGGTGCAATGTGAGAAATGAGGGTGGAACTAGAATTTCCAACACCCGTAACACTTCTAATTCTCACCTACAATTGAATTCATAGGTAAACTTTGACTACCAAACACAGAGACTGCACATGGAAAGTGGTTTCTATGGAATCTCATTCCCATATATGACCCTAATGTAAAAAGTTATGAGGTCTTTTTATTTGGTCATGATATGAAATAATGTAATTTCAGACGCTGTGATGCAGCATGCATATAAGTTACTGGGTGTGTGCACGGGAGATAGGAATAAAATTGATTAAGTAACAACGAGAAATAAACAAGATTCCTACTTGCACATTCACAAGCTAATTCAAGTGATTGTTCAAAGCATATTCATATGCATAAAAAGAACTAAGGTCTACAAAGTAATAAACTAGTAATTAGTAAAGGACCTAAGCAATTATTTTAAATAATCAAGCCAATTTTAGAGAACAAAATATTGGGGTTGCTGCCTGGAAATTCTGATTACTCAAATTTAGTGAAGAGTATCTAAGATATGACAATAACAAGGAAAATTAGCAAGTAGGTGTGCTGCATATTTGGGAAGACAATTAGGGTGCTTTTTAGGATGTGATTTAGGTTTAGAACACATGTTTAAGATGCTGGAAATCTATTTAGGAGAGAAAGATCAGCCCCTTTAGCATATACCATACAACCACAGAAATCTAGTCTCTTGTAGGATTCGAATGAACCACTATGAGGAGGAATATCACCTAATAAATATGAAATCAGCAGCCTAGCAATTCTCCCAGCATAAGGCCTTTGTGGATAGCCAACTCAACAAGCCAGAAAAAGGAATATGTGAAGAGCCCGAACAGTCAGGTGTTAAATAAGAGGTGTCGCCAGTCCTGGAATCACCAACTTGGAATTTTTTATAGTGAACAGCTCTCGGATGGATTTCATTACTATTAGGATCGTCCAAGGGTTTGTTATAACCTAGGTGGAATGACTCCTGCAGAAACAGAGGTACGAGGAAGCAGTGGGAAATTTCGCAGGATGGCTTTGAGGCTCTGTTTCACGCCTGTAGAGAAATTTGGTATCAAAAGTTTCTTCAAATCAGCACCTGCAAGTTGGTGGATGATCTAGGATGGATCGTACAGGAGTTTACGATTTATTGGAGTTGCAAAATCCAAAAAAAAAAAAACTGATCTCTTGCGGCAGGTAAGTGATCTCCTAATATCGCTCAGATTTCCTTGTTTCACGCATAGGAAGAATACTTCTATATGGAGTTTAACACAGGAAAGAGATTTTAGGGACTTGATGGCAGATATTGAGTCGCCCAGGGATGTGGTACACCTGGAAAAACCCACCCAGCCGAAGCTTGTCTTGTGGGGAATTGGTATCCACTCTCCTACGATCAGCCCAAAACAGATATTCACGCTTGTAGCTCAAAACTCAGCCCGTAAATCCCTTCAAAATGTCAAAGGCCAACTGGGGCTGTTACCATGGGTGTCACCCAACCCTTTGGGACCCCTGTGGGTGGTTAGCTTGCTCCAAAACTTGACACCGAATAATTGGTGATGAATCTTCGGCAAATACCTCAGTTTTCAGCAACTAGAAGATCTGGAAAATTGAAAGAAAGAGAAGAAAGAATGGGGAAGAAAACCTTTAACCCAAGGGAAAGGGAGTAGTCTCCACCACAACCGTTAAACTAGGAGTAACCCTAGACCCATTCAGGGTTTTGTTGTTCTTCAACCTACGACAACAGAAGGAGGAAGGAGAGAGAGCACCGTAAGACCAACTTTTTTCTTTATTCATTGCATAAAAAAATCTGGTCGTGGGTTGCTCTTATAGAATCCCACGACTAGGTTATTACAAAAGTCCCCTTATGGGACTGAAATACCCCCAATACTAAAATGTTAAATCAAAAATATCCCTATCTAAGAACAAAAGACATAAAATCCCTAAATAAACAATGCATGACCATACTACCCTCGAAAAACTGTACCCCCTTTTACATTAGACATGATTAACATAAAGAAAGAAAAAAAAAAGTAAAAAAATAACTGTGAACATGGCCCAATCATCATCTCGGTCATGGTGTCGGCATCACTATGCAACCCAAAAGTAGAAATCAATGCTTAAATTTGCTTCTGTTTTGCGAGAGATGCAAGGCAAAAACTTCACATGACACTATAGAAAGTCAAGAGAAACGCATAAAACTTGACACCTTTCCTAAGATAAGGCAATAGTTTGAGGATTCCAAATGAGCATCAGGAAGAAAAACACCTAGACACAAGATAGTTGAAAAATCACGTGATCTGGAAAGAAGAAAAAAAAAACTGCATTTTAGCTTCAACACAATCTTCTCAGGCAGCAGCAAGAAAATAAGGGGCAAGCCTATAGCTCAAGCGGACGATGATCTCTTTCACAACCTTAAGGCATAGGCTTGATCCCAGCTTAATTTATACCAGTTTAGAGAGAGAGAGAGGAAGAAGAAGAAGAAGAATAGAAAAGAGTAACAGGGAGACAAAACTAGACCAATCTATGAAGGAAAATACTATCACAATGTGGAAGAATCTTCAAGTCAGATGGTAAATGTTAAATATCTAGCATAAATTATGAAGATTTAAATAATTATTTTCCTACTTTTCAAATAATATCAAATTTGAAGTATATTTAAAAATATTATGTGATGGATTAGAAATGAGTGGTACTACATTTTACAAAATTTTATTGCTTTAGGATTCCAGTGAGCAGCCACTTTGCACAAAAAGCCAAAGGTTGAGAGCCGGCCTTAATAAACTACTCAAACCTTAAACATGAATCTTGAAAATACGTTATATCGATTTAATACTAGGGCGTACCCTTTAAGCGACGCGCCTCATTCCCCGGATGTGGCGAAAAATTGGCGAGGGGCACCTCA
>JAOXJP010051989.1:0-15983 GCA_025762735.1 Platanus orientalis
GCCTTGTAGGGATTACTTGGATCATGGGGTAGGGATTACTCTAAAGGTATTCTCTCCTTCTTCTTCGTTCGCCTTCTTTTCTTCTTTTTTCTTTTTTTCTTTTGTTCTTTAAAGTTCTCAATTTTTCTGGTTTCTTGAATTGTGTGAAGCAAGAGTTTTTATATAATTTCATATAGCTAGAAATCTTAGAACCTGAAATTTGATATACATACTCTTCATATATGTCAGAAATTCAAAATCACCCAATCAAATTTCAGAATTTTCTGACATACAAACAAGGATATTTTGATAATTTCGGGTTTCTACCTAAAAATTACAGAATTGTCATTTTGGGTTTCTTTCTCCTCTCTTCTCCATCCTTTCTTGTTTCAATTCTTTGAAACCCTTCTAATCAAGTTTCTTCTTCTATTTTCATTAAATCTTGATTACTTAAGTGTGCTTAAAGTTCAATTCTTGGTTCTTTAACTTTATTCTTATTTACATTGCATATCTTAGGTTTTAGTGAGATTCTTGGCTATCATTCTACATCAACTTTGATCTCATCTCTATTGTACTACATCAATTTTGATATCAGATTCAGGTTATCAGTTGGCTCCAATCTAGCTGAGTCCTTAGAATCATTAGTAGGATATTCTTCAGTTTCTCAAGGTATTATTTTGGAAGGCTATATCATTCAGAAATTTGGAAAAGGGCCTAAACCATAAAATTTTTGGAAATAACCCTGAACTCTAAAATTTATGGAATCCCTTAAAAGATGAGATGGTTCTTCAAGTGAACATTGAATTCGTTTTCCCTTCCGGGAAAACAACTAAACTAGCGATTAATGATTGGAGTGATCATAAGCAAATTTCTACATCTTTTGTTAAAGAGTTCATAGAAGATCTGAAAAATCTAAAATGTTATAGATATGTTGAGGACTGTATTGTTGATATTCAATTCCACCACGGAAGAGATTATTTTGATAGTGTTGAGTGCCTAGTATGTGATTTTCCCTTAACTAACACACCAATGATTTTAGGTAAGCGATAGATTGAAGCAAGGAAAGCTACTTTTAATAAAAAGACCCAAGAGTTGCGACTATATAACCATAATGTATGGTATCGTCTCTTACTCAAGCCTGTTAAGATGGTGTCATTAGTTGTATTTGGAAGTGTTCGAGATTCCATAGATAAGAAGACCGAAAAGAGCGTCAATGCAATTAAGGAAGAGCCTAAGAAAGAATCCAATGTACCTCAAGATCGAACATTGTTTGAGCCAGAGCAATTTAATGAGGATCTTGATGCGGGGAATGTTGAGCAGACTTGTGCTGATGTTTTGAGTAAGACAGATGAAGTTGTGATGGTTGCTAATACATGTACCATTGTTGCCTTAGTCTTTAGCTGTTTAATGAGGTTTTTTATGTGGAGAATGTTGACTAGACTTGTGTTGATGTTTTCAGTGAGATAGATGAGACTGTGATAATTACTGATACATGTACCATTACTGCACCAGTCTATGACTGGCCAAATGATGTGACACAAGTTCAATTCTAGGAAGAGTTTCAGCCTCTTCTGATAGATACACCATTTCATGAGCCCGTAGTGTTTGTAGACATTGTTGCTTTAATTCTTTATATGCTTGAGGCAGAAGATCAAATACAGACATGTACCGACTTTCAGAATTTTATGGTCTCATTACCAGTCCATGAACCTAAGCCAATGACAAATAACCTATACTATGAG
This sequence comes from Platanus orientalis, assembly GCA_025762735.1. Classification (NCBI taxonomy): domain Eukaryota; kingdom Viridiplantae; phylum Streptophyta; class Magnoliopsida; order Proteales; family Platanaceae; genus Platanus; species Platanus orientalis. The sequence goes on from JAOXJP010051989.1 coordinate 1,722, forward strand.
ATCTATCCCATATTAGACGCTTACAAAAAGATGGGACTACATCATAATCTAATTGTTGGAAGATTTGGAATATGGTTATGCGGTTCGAGATTCCCCATTATACTAATAATTTCTCTCTACAAAACTTGAAATCGATTTTTTTCGAACAAAGGGGGTTTGATGTGGACATTAGAACTAGATGCGGCCCACATGGCTTTCATGAGGTCCACACAAAAAAACACATAGAGGAACATCTTTGGGACACATGGTGGAATTTTTTAGAGTCCTTGTATGAGTGGTTTACTATGTTCCTTAATAGTTTGAATTATTAGAATCTAGGACATGAGAGTCATTTTGGTTTTTTTTTTTTTGTCTTTTAGGAATAAGGCTTTATTGTCAAGGGCATTTTATTAATTTTAATGAGTCAACAAGTCAAAGTGAGGCCCTTTTAGACTGCTGGTCGAAATCCTCCCAAAGGTCTTGATCTTGATAGCTTTTGTTTTTAAAAAGTCAAGTTTTTAGTAGTTTAGAGTTTAGAAAAGTCTTAAGTAGCGAGTGAGCTACTATTTTAGCAGTTTCCAATTTAATTTCTTGCTTTTTACTTGAGTTTGTGAGCCTATATATAGGGCTGCACGTTTTTATATTGGTATGATGAAATTAATAAAAAAATTGTCTGGTTTCTTGTTTTATATGAGTATAACTCTTATTCTTCAAGTTTTTTTAGCCTAAACTTGAACCTTAGGATGGTGATGTCCAAGGGCTTGTGAGGTAAGTGATTACCTACATACAGGTACTCTATCTTTCTCCTCTATTTCTCCTTCTTATTCTTTTCTTTTTCTTCTTCTTCTTCTCCATTATTCTTCTTTCTTCTTTTTCTCTTTAGTTCTTTACTGTTCTCCAATTTTCTGGTTTCTAGAATCAAGTGTGTACAGCTTAAGTTTTTATATAATTCATATAGCTAGAAATCTCGGAATAACTTGAAATTTGGTATACATACTCCTCATAGATGTCAAAATCACCCCGCCGAATTTCAGAATTTTCTGACACACGACTAAGGGTATTTTGATAATTTCGGATTTCTACCCAAAAATTACAAAATTGCCCCTATGGGTTCTTTCTTCTCTTTTATCCGTCTTGTTTCAATTCTTGTAAACCCCTCTAATCAAGTTTCTTCTATTTTCATTAAATCTTGATTACTTGAAGTGTGTTTAAAGTTCAATTCTTAGTTCTTTAACCTTATTCTTGTTTATGATACATATCTTGGGTTTTATTGAGATTCTTGGCTATCATTATACATCAACTTTGGCATCATCTCCATTGTACTACATCAATTTTGGTATCATAGCTTGTGCTGCATCATCCTCTACAGTTGAGAGATCAATTCTAATTTCAACTTCACAGCGGAGTGGTAGAAGTGGCAATGGTACATAAAGCAAACAGATAGGGAGGTTTGGAAATGCTCTTGATGATAAAGATCCTCTCAAATGAAAGCATGGTAGGCATTCAAGGCACACCATGGAGACATGTTGGAACCTTCATGGCAAACCACAAGAGCAACCCAATCATCATGTAGCTCTACATTAAGGGGTCAAGGAGGTGGTCATATTAATCGTTGATCTAATGCTTAGTCTACTATGTCCATGTATTTTGAGTCAATACCTACTACTCTAACCTCTTCTAAGATTAATCAATTGCAAGAAGAGTTTTGAGTCCCTTTGTCGCTTTGTAGCTCACTTGAAGCCTCTCACAATAATATCTACCTCTACATTTACTCAGTTAGACACATTTGCATCAGCTCTTATTGCTTTTGTTCCAGCATCTAGTAGTCCCTAGATCATCAATTCAGGGGCTTCCCATCACATGATTGATATGTCATTATTTTTCTAAACTTATTCCAGTAGAGATAAAGTTAGAAGAGTTTGAAGTGGGAGCATTTGGGATCAAAAGGAAGAAGTTGGATAACCATGGGTGATATTAGGGTTTACTTGCGATAAGGCCTAAAGGCCATGGATAGTTTAGGACTTTTAAATTTCAGGGTTAAATGTAATAAGGCTTGAAAGCTAAGGTCAATTTGGGGTTTAGGGTAATCTTATAACTTACTTTTGCCCTTTTGACTAGATTTTGATGTCTTTAAAAAGGTTATTCAGTTACCTTACAAAAGAGACCAAGATTGCGCAAAACCAAGGTGATATGGGAGAGTTATGACCAAATTACTAAAGGGGTACCAGTGAGTGACAAGAATAGTATTTTTATATCTTATTTAGAAGTTAGGTGAGTCAAAGAGTCAATGTTATGGGGCCCAGATAGAGCTTATGACCGCCTCTCTAAGGGGCAGTTTTAGAAGTTTTTTTAGAAGATTTAGGATTTAGTAGTTAGGGGTTTCTAAAAAGTGATCTTTTAAAGCCTATATAAGGGCTAAATGACTTGTAGTTTTTCAGTGAAGAATGAAATAAAATAAAAATTAAGGTTTTCCTCCTTAGCTTCACAGTTGTAGCTGTGAATCTTCCTCTAGTGATTGGTGCCCTAGAGTCCAATTGATTGGTGTTGATTGGCCTTCCCTTTTCCCCTTGCTCTTCTTCTTCTTAGTCTTCTTCTCCTCTTTATTCTTCTTCTCTCTTTATTTCTCTACCGCTACTATTATTTATTTATTGCTGCCCATCTTTGAAGATTGTATCAACTGATCTAAAGTTCTGGAGTTGAAAGAATCAACAACTGTTGGAGTTAGGACTTCAACAGCCCTATATTGAGAAGCCCACAGCTTAGTGTTTTCCTAGGCTGGATACTAGTCAAATTGCCCCTATCTATTTATGGATTTTTTGTGGGTCTTTTAACAGGGTTTTATTCCCCTATAAGCTAAGTGTCCAACTCCTTAAACTCCTTGATTCCTCTCCCTTGTTGCTGATTTTCTATCAACCCTAACCCTAGTTCTGTTAAGTCCTGTTGTAAAATCTAAGTTTTATATACTTTTATATATCAGGTTGACCTGAAATTTTGTAGGACTACTTCTCACTAAGCCCCCTACTGGTCTGGAAATTTTTGTATAGTTATGAAAAGTTTGTAGGGGTATTTTGGTAATTTCTACCTACTACCCTGGATTTCCAGAATTGAATCTACATCAAATTGGTGTCCTTTTGAGCTTGTTTTATGGTTGTTTCAAGCTGATTTCTAGAATCTGTTATAGACTAAAAAATCTCAAGTTAAAGTGTTGTTTAAGTTGAATTTTGGGCCCACACCCGCAGGAATCAACAGCCCCCTAGGCTGTCCTGCACCAGAGTTGATGGTATTCATTCTCCAATTGCTAGTAAAGAAAATGTTTCAGCTATTCCTAATCTTTTGTTGTTGTCTGTACTACATGTTCCCAAATTCATTTGAGCTTGTTATCCATTAATCATATCTCCAAGTTAATCCCTTGGGGAGCATTCTTCCAAATTCCATTTGTTGGGCACTTGGAAGAAGAAAAATAAGAGGGTTTTTTAAGATCCAAGTCAGATGGTGCAGCGTGTTTATAGCGATATAGGTTGCCAGGTTGGCTCCTTATTGATTGGTCACGTGCTCTGCCAAAATTCAAAAAGATGCTGAGGAGAAGAAGCAAACAATGACTACGTAGAGAGTTATCCCCTTCTCTTTATTTTGTATTATGCTCTTTTTGTTGGGAAGTGTTTAACCCTTTTCTTATATAAGTTCCCTCCACTTTACAAATCAATAATATTCACCATTACTGATATTAAAAATACAAACATAAAAGTTATTGGACTTGACAAGTTAAAGAAAACTCACCAAGATAACAAACGAACATCAGATGCAGACGCAACTAAATTCTGGTTTTCCATGACACTCAAAGGGATCCATGACACAAAAGAATCCTTGAAACCACAAGAGCGGAGAAATGTTCCGAGGTGCTGTTTTATTATATCAAACCGCTCCTTGGAGTATTCCACAACATCCATTTTATTAACAGCAACTATAATTTGATCAACACCAAAACTTCTAATAAGCTGTGCATGCTCCCTTGTTTGCCCTCCATTACTATCCATGCCGGCTTCAAATGAACCAACCGAGGCATCTATAACAAGAATTGCAGCATCTGCTTGTGTAGCACCAGATATCATGTTTGGGACAAAATCTTTATGGCCTGGCGAGTCAAGGACAACAACATGATATTTCTTGGAGTCAAAATAAGCAACAGCTACCGTCATTGTTATACCCCTTTCCCTTTCTTCAGCACTCTCATCCAGTGCCCATGCATAAGCAAAGGACCCCTTTCCCTAATATATTTAAGAAAAACCTTAACAATGCAATATATTGCAGGCAAGAAACAAATACTGGATAAATGTAAGCATATGAACCTTTAATTTAGCCTCTTTCTCATATTTATGCATTTCTTTCTGGCTTATTCGTCCCAAAAGGTGTAGCAGTCGCCCTGATAGGGTTGATTTTCCAGAGTCAACATGGCCAACCTATTACAGTATTGTAAAAGGATTGGAAATTATTTTTCTACTAAACAAATCCTTAAAGAAGAAGAAGACGAAGAATAGATGATGATCCAAAAACAATAACAGCAAATTCTAGGGATGTCAGACTCAACCAGATCACCAACTTACAATTGCAAGATTTAGTTGAGTCATTATTCCTTCTACTTGGTCAGGAAGCATCCATTTCTCTGGCTTGTATTCAGCATGCGAAGTAACTCTTCTAGTATTTCCATTCTTTGAGCATCCAGAGTTTACATCTAGTGTCACATTGTTGAAACTATTGATGAAACTTTGTGGCTTGTCCTCATTGACAGAGGAACAAATGCTCTCATCTGCATCAGGTTGTCTATTTTTTGCCAATGAGACAGATGAACTCTTAAACCTCCTGGCACTTGGTAGTGTTGAAACTGATCCAGTCTTCTCGATGAAGCTGGAGGAATCTCTCGAAGATGCCAAATCCACAAAGTTTTCTACAAGAAAAAACTAATTTTGTAATATGAGAAGTTAAAACTAAACTAAGGCAAGAAAGAACAGAAGTTCAATAATCTTGCATATTAATTGTAGGAAAAGAACCTTGGTAGCAATAGGCACATAACAACACACCAAGAATGCATAAATGAAAAATAATCAGAAATCTGGGAATTCATAGAAAATCAAAACAACAAAATATAACAGATTACCAACAAGCCTGTTTTTTTTTTTTTTTTTTTTTGGGTAGTAAACCAACAATCTTTGTGCATGAAAAATTTATGATCAATCTCCATTTTGAAATCATTTTATTGTTGTTGGTAAGTTCAAATTTGTTTGATGAAGAAGAAAATACAGATCTAAGGACTATTAGCTAGAGCCTGTCAATCAGTGGCATCCCTAAGCATATAAGAGAAAATAATAGTCAACCCTTTGTGTTACCTCCTTAATGTGGTCAATCGACTAAGCAAGTTTCCACGGACCATCTCCCAGTCAACTAACCCACTCAATGACATCCAAAGATCCAAAGAGTTAGTAAGGCCAGTAAAGCAGTCCGTGAATATTTTGAGACCTTGAACAAGCTCTCTAGTTTCTGTCACTTGACTCTACATAAAAAGTAGGGCCCTAAAGTGAGTCAAGAATCTTGCCTTAAAAAACACTAGCCATGCCCATCATGCATGCTCTGACTTCAAGGGCAGAGGTGTCTTCCAACCAAAGGTTGACAGATGCAACAGGAATATTTAAGCACCTAGGCCACAGGCTGACCAAACCTGTGGGGAGGGCCATTCAATCTGGGGCGGACCTGAGATAAGCTGATGGTGTCAAAAATGAAGTATACATGAAATTATTTGAATTTAGGTCTGATTCAGATGTCAAATCAATCAGGTCAAGCAGTTAGTGGTTTAAACATGCAAAGTTGCAAGTTAAATCTAATATATTTTGCATATTTAGGGTCAGGAATAAAACTAAACCGACCAAGGATAATTCTTGCACAAGGTTCAAAATCTCATTATCGCGGCTCCAAGAGACGGAGATGTCTCGCGTCTTGCAGGTTATCGCGGAGAGACGGCGTCCAAAACTGAGAGACGGTGAGAAACAAGTCAAATGAAGAAATTTTGATTTGAAACTTTAGGATCTGATAGAATAACCACTAATTCACACTTAGGAATCATTAAATATAGGAAACAACCATCTATGATGGTTGGGAGAACCATTAGCCTTGTGGCATACGGTTATCAAGTTGGAAATCAAAACACCTCTCTAAAGGCGGCAAATCAACTCTGCTAAAGAATGTTCTTTCGAGCTTGCCCCTCTACTACATGTCTTTGTTTGCGGCACCTAAGACAGTTTTGCATAGGGTTTAGGTGATGATGCGCAGATTTTTATGGAGCTCATCTGATCTAAAATCTAAGATTCACTTGGTGAGCTAGAAGGTGGTGTGCTCTCCCGTAGAGGAAGGGGGGTTGGGAATTCGGTATTTGGAGAAGATGAATAAAACCCTTCACTTAAAATGGTTGTGGCGCTTCAGAAAAGAAAGGGATGCCACATGGCGTCGTGTAATTGCGTCCAAATACAAGATTCAGGGGGATGGGTGGATGTCTGGCGAGCCTAAGGGTTCATATGACTGCGGGGTGTGGAAATGTATTGCATCTAAAGCTGTCACCTTTAAGAATTTTATTTCTTATAAGGTAGGGAATGGTTGGAGGACGGGTTTTTAGAATGATGTTTGGTGCGACTCTTCTCCCTTAAAAATGGCATTTCCGGGTATCCTTTTGTTGACCCTTTCTAAAAATGGTTCTGTGATAGACCATCGTAGACGTTCAGAGGAGCGTATGGCCTGGGATTTGCATCTTAGAAGACCTTTAAACGATTAGGAAATTAATGAGGCTGATTCCCTCATTGCTTCTCTGGATGGGGCAGTTGTAGGAGGTGAAGATGAAGAGGACAGGTGGGTTTGGAACCCGAATGGATGGGGGGAGTTTTCTGTGAAGTCTTGTTTTAGGGCTTCGTCGTCTCAGACCCCCGGTCAGTCTCCTCCCAATGTCATTTGGCAAACAAAGCTGTCTTATAAGGCCCATTTCCTTTTATGGGTAATTTGGAAAGATCGGATCTTAACTTTAGACAATTTAATGGCTTGTGGCTTTCATCTAGCAAATAGATGTTATTTTTGTCCTCAAAGTTGTGAGTCAATCGATCATCTCTTTGTGATATGCCCCAGGATAGCAAGGCTTTGGCATTTTTTTTTGGCTAAGTTTAGGAGGGTGTGGGTTCTTCTGAAATCTTTTAGGCACTTGATCCTCAAGTGTAGTGGAGAGAAGTTGGTGGACCTATCTTTTAGGGGGGCGGATTGTTTGGCGTTCAATTCCAACGATTATAGTGTGGGTCATTTGGAACCATAGGAATTGTTGTATTTTTTAAGATGTGGCCCCCGATGTTTGTAGTTTGTCTGAGTCAACAATCTCCCTTTTGTCGATCTAGGTGTCTCATCTCTCGGATTTTGTCAATGTTAAGTATAGTGACTGGGTTTTTGAGTGGGACTCATTGATGTTTGGCTAGTTGGCCCATGGGCTGCACTGCTCGTGCTTCCCCCTTTTTTTGGGTTTAATAAAATTTTCTTTATCTATAAGAAGAAAAAAAAACCTTAGAATTTCTTAATGAAATTTTAGGAAATGTTATAATAAACATTATTAAACACTTACAAACCATTATACTTCATTACACGCTTGGGTGTCAATACTTGGAAATCGGTACCCTTGTGACACTCGTTATCGCTCATGTACAAAATTTTAAGTGTTAAATGTTGATAAAAAAGTAAATAACAATACATATTGCAAAATAAAGCTATAAATCAACATCCATAAAACATAATCAATGATACAAATGTATAACTGAAACAATCATTGATTTTTTTCTACACTTATAGAGTTCAAAATGTTCTACACTAATACATGAGCGTGACTACATGACACGAGCACATGTTTGATGTAATTTTCTATTTTTTTAACTTTTTTTAATTTGTTGTAAAAAAAATACAAAAATACAAAAAACAAAGTAGAATTAAGATAAGCATACTTTGTATGTGTCAATATGTTCAAATATTTTTTTTGAATTTTTCTTATTTTTGGAATTTTTTAATTATTAAATAAATACAAAAAATATTTTATTTTTCAGAAATCTACCAAAATGACATATTATGAGCAAAATGGTATGTAGTATGCCATATAAAAAATTAGACCAAACAGTGCTCTTTTCATATAATTTTTTAAAATTTCTTTTATTTTTTTATTTTTTCAAATAAATAATAAATAAATATTTTTTTCCAAAAATTATTTATTTTCCATGAATGTGTAGATCTATCACAAATGTATATGACATATAAAAAACCTACAAGGATTAGAGAAGAAATTGAGAGATTACCAAAGATTTGGATGAGATTTGGGGTTTTCGGTTTAATCCTTCGATTCAACTCAAATCTAGCTTCTCAAACGAAATGGACTCAAGTAGAGTCCTAGATTTCGTTTATGGAAACTAAATCTAATAAGAATCAGCAACAACAAAAAAAGAGATTTGGTGGAATTTTGAGGCTTGCAATACGGGGGATGTTTCCACTGCAAGACGCGATACCCCCTATATCGTGATACCCTTTGTTTTTAAGTAAAAAATGACGTAGAATTATTATGTATCGTGAGACACATGCGAGACGTCTTACAAGACATGGTAATTCTTCTGAGATTTCGAAGCAACTGCCCTTGTCGTCTCGGTAGGTTGTGATATCGATACGTCTCGCGCGAGATTTTGAACCATGCTTGTGGGATGATCAGAAGAGGGGTCAGAAAGTACATGAGGTGTCACATGAAAATCAAATTTTGCCGAAGAATTCAGCTGGTAAGAATGTATGCAAAAAATTAGTTTCTGATTCCTAGGAAGGGCTTCTATCCCCATACAAGACCAAGAGTGGAGTGCACGCCTCCCCTGGTTCGGTATGGAGTATGCCTCAAGAGACTGTTGGGGTGGGTGAGCTAGATCGTGATGGAAAGTCTCTAGAAAAGGATTTTATAGACCTTGTCAGTCATGAGCCTGAGTCAAGTAAGTCCCGGTTGACCTAAAGTGAATGTTCCAGTTTGATAGACCCAAAGGTTTAGCCGATGGGGGAGTTTAGGCGAAGAGGAAGAAGTCTATCTCAAATGAAGCTATTCAGGATGTTCGGATGAAACCGGGTAATATCAAGGAGATAACATGTACAACTGGTGAGATAAATGAAAGAAAGGTGGAGGAGAGTGTAAACTTGGATCAGAAAAGAAAGAGGAACGAAGAAGTCCACTGCCTGGCAAAAAGATTAAAAGGTATTGAAAAATCTGATATGGCAAAGGATCTAACCCTGGCCAAATTCAATCGAGAACTAAAGGAAGAGCCAAGAGGAGTGGTGAGCATTAGGTGAACTCCGACATTCCCAAGAAACTCCGAAAGATTGAAGGTGATGAGACCTATTTTTCATCCGGTATATTTGATGAAGGGGTAGATGAAGCTAGCCTCAAATCAAAAGTCAAAAATGCTAGCCAGCCGAAGGAGGTACTTTCTACTTCAATTTTGTATGTCTTTCCTTTAACAAGAAGTAAGGTGTATTCAACTTCACATATTTATTTTTATGCGACTATTATTAGTCTAATCTTTTTAAATTGGAAAACGGTTAAGGAAAAAGGTCGGTCCGAAGCGGGGTGTGTCAATTCAATGTTAAGGATCTTAGGGATAGAGGACGATTCATAATGAGTGATAGATTATCTAAGATAATCACATTGGTTAATTTTCCAATGAAGTTCATTATAGAATACTTGAGCCCAAAAAAGAACTAGTTTATGAAATATGGTCAGTTTTTGTAGTGTATCTTAAACTATGATTCTACTAATAAGGGGAGTCGGATTTGTGGTCAACCTAATAAGAAAGTTAGGGGGAGAAGTAGTGTCTCCGGAAATTTTGAAGAGGTTCCGGTGTCTATACCACAACAGCACATTCACCATCTATGAGGCTTGCCGCTTGGAACTGTCAAGGAATCGGGTAATCCTTGACAGCTAGAGCTCTAAGTGGCTTGCTTAAGTCCATAAACCCAGAGATTGTTTTTTTGGCTAAGACTAAGTGTTTCGGTGAAAGTTTTTGAAAAAAGTATAGGTTCAAAAAGAGTGGAATATGGATTCGGTTGACTCCATTGGTCTTTTTGGTGATGTTATTGTTTTGTGGAAGAAGGTTGTGAAAGTTCAAGTGATCTTCAATTGTCAGCGTTATATTGAGATTGAAATTTTGGATGAAAAAGTCAATTTGTGGTGGTCCTACCTCCTTGTGTATGGGGAACCTAATGGTAATCAAAGAGTACAATTTTTCGATAATATTTTGGTTAAAATTAAAAGTATTAGGAATCCTCTCCTTTGTATAGGTGATTGGAATGGTATTTGGTTTGAGGATAAAGAGGTGGGGACAAAATCTCTCCTAGAAATCTCTCCAGGGCTAGAAATATTTTGGATGAGGGAACTTAATTGATTTAGGACACATTGGACCTCAATTTACTTGGATCAATAGAAGAATTGAGGTCAAGGTCATTTTGGAAAGACTTGATAGGGGAGCTATCAACCCTGAGTGGAAGATTTTGTATCCGAATGCGAGCATTGAAAATTTTATTATGGGTGGTTCTGACCATACCCCTATCATTCTTGACTCTTGTCTTAATAAGAAGTTTAGCCCCTGCCCTTTTATTTTAAAATGGATGTGGACAATGCACACAGGGTGCGGAGACCAAATTCTTAAAGGGTGGAATAAGAATAGAAGCAGGAGTTTTATTGAAATGTTAAAAAGAACCTGAATAGTCTTCCTTTGATTCTTAGAAAGTAGAATAGAAGAGTTTTTGGAAGACTTAAGGAGAATATTGAGATGAGCAAGTTTAAGCTTAAAAGTCTCCATAGTGCTCATTCTAGTTAGTTCTCTATGGTTAAAATTAAAGAAAATGGAGAGAATCTTTTTAGGCTTCTCAGTAGAGAGGAAATTTTTTGGGGCAAAAAATCTAGGATCAATTGGCTTAAACGGGGTGATAGAAATTCTAAATTTTTCCATATGTCCACTATTAAGATGAGAACTAGGAATAAGATCATTTCTCTAAAGATGGATAATGATGAATGGGTGTCTGGAGATGACCATATTAAATCCTTATCAAATCAATTCTTCTCCAATTTATTCAATTCTTCCCATCCCAGTGAGGTCGACATTTTGAAAGTTACTAGTAAGACCTATCTCTACATGTCTTCCCAATCTAAGGAGATTCTAGAAGCTCCGATTCTTGAAGCTCCTTTCACTAGAGATGAAATTAAGAGAACCGCCTTTGACAATGGGTAAATTAAAAGCTCCTGACCCCTCAATGGTTTCCAAGCTGGTTTTTACTAGAATTTTTAGGATCTGGTGGGGAATGAAACTTTAGATGCAATGGAGGAATTCTTCAATCTCCACTCCTCTCTTGCACCTTAAATCAGACATTTATCACCCTGATTCCTAAGATTAAACTATTTCTCAGTTTAGACCCATTAGTTTATGCAATGCAATCTACAAAATAATTTCCAAAACCTTGGCAAATAGATTGAAGATTGTCTTTCCTGAAATTATCTTGCCTAATCAAAGTGCCTAAAGTTCTTAGATTTCTTAGGGTGGGTAAGCCTAGAGCTCATCACGTGGCGCTCAAAATTGATATGAACAAGGCTTACGATAGAGTAGAGTGGACGATGGTTATTTATATGATGCAAAAGATGGGGTTTAATGCTAAATGGCAGCAGTGGGTGATGGAATGCATGTCCCTGGTCTCTTATAAAATCTTGATTAATGGTTCTCCTGGAAAGCCAATTACCCATTTTAGGGGTATAGACAGGGGGATCCAATCTCTCATCTCTTTCTACTATGTACGAAAGGTTTATCGACTTCTCTTGTTGAAAAAGAAAGAACTAGGCTGATTTTGAGTATAAAAGTTAAAGCTAGGAGTCCAACTATTACTCATCTTCTCTTCACAGATGATTGTTATATTTTCTCTCAAGTTAAGATGAATGAAATAAAAAAACTATTTTAGAAAGTCTTTAAGATTTTAGTAAAGCTTCTGGCCAATAAATAAACCATGAAAAATCTAAGCTATATTTTAGTTCTAACACCCCAGGCAATTTAAGAGATGGGTTCAAGAGGTTATTGGCATGAAGAAAGCTCAAATCATTGGCAACTATTTAGGTCTCCCCTCTTCTATCGGTAGAAAAAAAGCATCCCTCTTTGCCTTCCTTGAGGAATGATACAGGAATAAAATTTAGGGTTGGAAGTCTAAATTCTTCAACCAGGCAGGTAAAGAAGTCATCGTCAAATCTGTGGTTACTATCATCCCTTCTTATGCGATGTCGTGTTTTCTTATCGCCAACAATACCTGTAATGATATCACCTATAATCAAAGGAAATTCTAATGGGGTATTGATAATTCGTGTTAGAAAATTAATTGGATTAAATGGGAGAAACTTAGGTCTAGCAAGAAAGAGGGTGGGCTAGGTTTTAGAGATCTACGTGAATTTAATTTGACCCTACTTGTTAAGCAAGCATGGAGGTTACTGAAAGTCCCTAATTCTCTTTGGACTCGCTTCCTTAAATCTATATAATTTTCAGGTTTTGATTTTCTTGGCTCATGTTTCAAGAATGATAGTTCTTGGGCTGGGAAAAGCATCCAAAGAGGTAAAGACCTTCTTAGGAAAGGGTTTAGGTGGAATATGGGGTCTGATGAGAGTATTAATATTTGAATTGACCCTTGGATCCCCCTCTCTACCAACTTCTCTATATCTCCTATGGGGATTATCCCTAGAGAAGCTCCCCTTTTGGTTTCTAGTCTTATTGATAAGAATGAGTGCAAATGAAATCTTGATCCTATTAATAACCTTATGTCTAGAGAAGAGTTGGACCGGATTGCTAGAATCCCTCTTAGTAGAAGTCTTATCAAGGATGAGATTATCTGGCACTTTGATAAGAAAGGCAAATTATTTGTCAAGTTTGTGTACTTTCTTTTGATTTCCCCTCCAAGTCATTCTTCTGTTGAGACTTCTCCCTATCCTTGGAGTAAATTGTGGGTCTTCCCATCCTTCAAAAGACCAAGCACTTCATTTGGAAAGCCTGCCATAATGCTATTCCCACAAGAGTAAATCTTTAAAAAGGATTCAGGATATTGATGAAATTTGTCCCATATGTAAGGTGTCTCAAGAGACTACCTCTCATTGCATTTTTATAGTGCGATTTCTCAAGTAGGATATGGTTTGCTTCTCATTTATCTATTAGAACTCCTAAGGAGTCGGGCGTGTCCTTTGCGAATTGATATATGAATTGGTTCAAATTAGAAGACTTTTCCCCTCATATTAACATATATACCATTGCTTATATTAATATTTATTGTTGGACTCTTTGGAACTCTAGAAATGACTGTATCTTTGATAATAGTAACTATGATCCTTCTAAAATTATGTTTGTCTCTTCAGGGTTGATCCTGGAGATCTGTGAGAGTTTTGGCAATAAAGAGGAGGGGTCGAGCAAGGCTGACATTTCTTTTTGGTCTCCCCCTCCGGTGGGTGTTGTGAAGATTCATTTTGACAGCTCTTTCTTTAAGGACAACGGTTTGGCTGGAGCTGAAGTTGTCTTCCGGAACGAGGATGGTGATTTTGTGTATGCCCTGGTGGAGCCGGGATTGCACGAGTCCGCAATTGCTGCTGAATGTTGGGCAGCTCGTTTGGGACTTTCAAAGGCCCATGATATGGGGCTAAAAAATCTCTTTTTGGAGGGAGATTGAAAATCTATCATTTCTTCTCTCTCGGGCAATGATAGTCAGTGGCCTATTGACATTTAAAGGCATCTTATTAAATTGTAAAACTTTCATTTCAGGTATTGAGTCGTGTTCTGTTTGTTGGGTAAAGAGAACGGCAAACTGTGTGGCTCATGTGCTTGCGTGGCTCATGTGCTGGCCTCGAAAGGCCTGAGTCTGTCCGCTTCTTGGTCTGGGCGGTCGCCTGATTGGCTGCTCCAGGACTTGGAATTGGATCTGTGTGTATCTCCGGCTGCTTGCCTTCTTGAATATTGTATGATCTTTTATCCAAAAAAAAATGGTCATTCAAGCCCAGTCCTTGGGCCTAAGATTGAAGCTCAATATATTAATGGAATTATGGAAAACTTGAACTTGAGGTTGTTATTAACATAAGTTGCTATTGGGCTGGTCCAGTAATTCTTAAGCTGGGCTTGGTCTTGTCAGGCACATGACAGGGATGAAATCGTATGCGCCACACCCCCTGATGGGACACTCAGGGGG
>JAOXJP010052000.1:0-15983 GCA_025762735.1 Platanus orientalis
TTCATTGTTAATCAAATCATCATAAATTATCAAACTTTACCTCTAATATTAGCTAGACCTTTAACCCATCATCCTCACAACAAGAACCATAGAAAAAGAGACTAAAACCTAGAGAATTATAAGAGAAGAGAGGAGAATAAGTGATATTTCCTTCATTGTTGCTTCCCTTTTATAAAGAAGAAATGAGAGAGATCCTTAACCCAAAAATTTCTACACTTTCAAAAATTTTGACTTTCCAAATTTTCTTGACCTTGCTTTTTATTGTTACCCTCAAATTGTTCAAATTTGGTAACCGTTGTAAAATATAAAACTATAGATCTTTGAATCTTTTTTCCAACGCATCTATACTTGCCTTAATTTAAGTTGTGAGTCGAAAGTAATGGTTCAATTAATACTGAGAGTGACTCAAAACCTTTTTTTTAGCATTTTTTTTTCAATTTAGATTTAGAGTAAGGATATTCTTTCAAGCGGTCCCACATGTTTTTGACTTGGTTAACCTATGTTTGAGCTGATCCAATCTCCAATCATCCTTCTCTATTATTCTTGACCATTGAATTCCTTTAAAAGCTTGATATTCATCTGATTAAATTGGTTGGTGTTGATTTCCATTATCTTTTGACTTTGTTTCCATGAGTAAGCTTTGCTAATAGTCTTCAACCTCTAATTGAGCTTTTCTTGAGTTTCTACAAGAGAAGATACATAATTTAGTATAAATATAAAAATACACTCAAAAAATTGTAATAATGTCTATTGCAATTAAGATAAGAATACAATTTAAGCAATAATCAATAAAAAGAAATAAGTGTCCCACTAGATGTGCCAACAATTTACACACATCAAATTTCACAGTGTAACAAATTACCTATTCAATTATAATGGTTTTATTAATATTTAAGGGATTTACACTTCTACGAATTTGGTAAATCAAATCCATTAATCATATCTCCTCCATATAAGGGAATGAAAATCCTTTGATTAAATCTTACAAGAGAAATATAAAAGGTACAAAGAAAGCTTCATGATACTTATAAAATGTATCTTATAAGAGATTGCATTCATCACCTTATTGAAGAAATCCTTCGTTGTTCTTTCTTCCTTTCACAGTTACTTGACTTGATTGCACAAACTATCTAATGCATCTAAAAATGAAGTGAAGTCCAAATTTGAAAGGCTAAAGTTTAAGAGTCCGAAAGTTCAAAGGTTCTTAAGTCCAAAAGTTCAAAAGTCCTTAGCTCATGCATGAGACCTTTTATTTATACAACACATAAGGTGGTTGCATGACCCTTATCTTTTCCTTTTATCTTGGGATCAAGCTTCATCTTTCATAAGTTAATCTTTAGATTTTTTTCATGGATGGTTGCCACGTGACTTAATTCTCATCCCATGGATATGATTGTATTTTGAATATCTGATAAGCCTTATCCTTAACGGCTTCAGATGTATCTCTATAGTGTTTGAATTCATATGGACTTTAAAGCCTTATCTTATTCAAACCATATTCCCACGCATAAACAGGGTTTGATGTTTATCTTTGACTTTGACATGCTACACTCCTAAAACCTTGGGACTTGCCACATGTTGATTCTGAATGCTTCATTCAACATTTTGAATTATTTTGGCCGTTGAGGGTAAACTTAGTTCCATGCATGGATGAACTTTTTTTGTGTGGATGAAATTTATCCGCATGGGCCATACCTGTTGTACTAAATACTTGACGTGGGTATAGCAACATGTCATGGTCATGTATCTCTATGGACTTGATTTTACTTGATTGCCATTGATTTGATGAGGCAACATAGATTTCCATACTTTCCAGATTAAATCTATGCCAACAATCTTCAAATAAAATACTTTACTCTACTAAATTTTCTTGGGAATTCTTTGAAACTGACTCATTCTTGCAAATCATATTTGAGTTTTTCCTGATTTTCTTTTCAAAACTTACAATCTTTCAGCAGGTGACATTTCTTTTGAAAATTCCAATGCCTTACATTCCTATGTCCTTTTAACTTGGATCTTGAATTATTTTTTGAATTTTCATCTCGTTCCATAAATCTTTCTCTTAATCATTGTATCAGTTGAAGAACTTACACATGTTTTTCTACGAAACTCTTCAAAAAGCAACATATAAACGGTTGATTCCATTGTGAGGTCTTTGTTGTTTACAAGGTTCAAAATCAAACCATCCCATGAATCAGACATCAAAGAAATAGTAGATAGATATTTTCTTCATCATCAATTTTCATATCAAGTGCAATCAATCTATTAATAGGAGTATTAAACTCATTAAGTTGTTCTTGCAACGAAAACTCATCCTTCATCCTTAGGTTATAAATTTGTCTATGAAAAAAAATAATCTATTTGGCATAAATTTGTTTTCATATAGATCATGCAATTTTTCCCATAAACTTTTGCAGTGGTTTGATCAGAAATATTGAATAAGATAGGATCATCAAGTGCGAGAAGAAAATCTGTCATTGCCAATTGATTCTTTTTATTAAAACAAGCATTAGTCATATCTTTAGGCTTATTTTCATTACCTTCAATCGTAATCACACAATTCATCAAAACTGTATTCATCTTTAATTCCACAAAGCATTATTAGTCTTATTGAATTTTGGCACCTCGAATCTTGTAGAACTCGAATTCGCTATCTTCAACATGTACAAACACAAACACCAATATTAATCTTGTGTGGAAAAAAAAAAAGGGCATCTTACCCAACAAGGCTCTGATATTAATTGTTGAAGGTATTGCACCCACAAGATTAATAGATAAAATAAATCAAAAAGAAAGAAATAAACAAGAAACAATGAACATAGTGATTTACATAGTTCAATAAGATTGCTTACATTTATGGGGCAACAAACACGGATCTTTCTTTTCACTGATCAAGGAGAAATACAAAAAAATACAACAACACTTTCACTTTCTCCTCAAAGCTCAACCCTAAGAACCCTTGAGAAAAATAACCCCAAAACTCATAAAAACCCCTAACTCATAGACACGTAAAAAATGATATCCGTTCATATATCATCCTCTTAGATAAGGCTTTTTTTTTTCCAAAAGGAATTGCATTAGAAAATCCAATCCCAGAGAAAATAGGATTCACACGTAAGAAGTGGTTTCCAAAATAACGCAACACATTGGTTTTTAGGTTGGCAGCTTGAAAAAGACAAATCGGTTAAGAGAGAAACGGATGCGTAAGAAGAAAACCCATATGGGAGAATATAAAAGCTTTGAGATTGAGCTAGGTTGGGACCAATAGCAGTTCTAATCCAAAACAAATAATGGCGTTTTTACCTAGGTTTTGGGAGAACAACAAGAAAGAAAAGGTATGTAGATACTCTAGGTAGGTGTTAAATTAAAAATTTTGGAATATTGAAACTTCCAATCGCTTTCTGTTATTAGGGCAGTAAGGCTTGCTCCACATTGTTGAGGGTCAAATGATCAGCTGTAGCACATTTTGCCATTGCTTTTGGTAGCATGAACAAAAAGTTCATAAAAAGACAAACACCCAATATTAAAAGACAAAACAACCCATGTTAAAAGGGAAAATACCCATGTTTTTTGTTCATGCTACAAAAAACTACAGCTGATCGTTCGTCTTGTTGAGGTGGGTAGGGAGTGATGGTCAACTTAGACGTTTCATTGTTTCCATGATTCTTAATTTTAATAAAAAATAAAAATAAAAACTCTCTAAAAATAGGCAAAAGGTTAAAAAAGATCACCAAGGATAAAAACCTTAATATCTAGCTCTCCGGCTCATTTGTAGCAAACTAGGGGTGGCAATGTTAACCCAACACGAACCCAACACAAAATAACTAGGTTAGGGTTGACTGTCAATGGGTCAGGGTCGGGTTGAGCCATATAATCATATGCCCTTAACTTGACACGTCACAAATATGACTTGTCAACATGATTACCACATAACCCATGAACCCAAAATGTAATAAGCGGGTTAGGGTTGATTGTAAACATGTTTTGGGTCAACCCATTTTGACACGATTAATAAATGGGTTGGACCCTTACTTTGACATGACACGAACCCGACCTGCCAACACTTATTGCTACCCAGGCAAACTCAAGTCGGATGAGCTGGCTCGAAAAAAAAAAAAAAAAACAAAACAAAACAAAAATAGTTCGGCTCAGGATCCTGCCCTATTATGCATTAAAAATGTGCACAACCAAAGTGTACAGTTTTACACAAAAAATGGTTATGCATAGGTTGTGCACATCTTTTTATGCCAAACCGTACACATAGGTTGTGGACAGGTCCTAATAGAACTAACTTGGATTTTATACGCCGACCCCTAACCTCCGCTGAGGGTCAAATGGGTGGAAACATCAGTGTTGAAAGTGATTTTCACATTTTGGGGGCAAGTGTAAATCACTTCTGACACTGATTGGCCGCCCCTTGACCTAGGCGTTTTCTACACTGAGCATAGAAAAGCCTTGCCGAGGACAAGACGGTATCTAATGAGTTGAAATCGTCTACTACAGCTTAAAGTATGCTAAAGTCTGGCATCATCCACAATGAAACATCTACCAAAAAATAATGGAAATTACCTACCAAAAAATGAAAATACCAATCAAAATTTATTTTTTGCACTTTTAGGGATACATGTTGCACTGTAGATGATGCCAGACTTTACTATACTTTAAGCTGTGGCGGACGATTACAACTCTATCTAAACCGGTTTTTCTCTTGTTATTCTTTCAAAAACCTTGGTAAAAACGCTATTTTTTGTTTTTTCATAACAGACAATTATTCTCCTTTATTTATTTATTACTTAGGTAGAAACGCCATTATTTGTCCTCTATTTATTTATTGGGAGCGGCCGAGCGGGTCGTCTGCTGGTGAATCAGCAGGAAATACCTATCCGATCTTTTTGATTCACCAGCAGACGACCTTTCCCTTTTTTAATTTTTATCATAAGATGTTCGCCTCCAAAAACAAACGAATAAAATGCCGAATGCACACACACGGCACACCCATAGCCAGTGAGCAAGTCAGCCAACAAAGATGACATCAAATATCCCCGCAGTTCTCAATGCGCTCGACACTGCACGGACACGATGGTACCATGTCCAAGCAAGTGTGATTGCCGGCATGGGCTTTTTTTCCGATGCCTACAATCTCTTCTGTATCACCACCGTTTCCAAGCTCTTGGGTCGCCTCTACTATTATGACCCATCCACAGGCAAACCTGGCAAGCTCCCCAATAACGTCAACAACGCAGTTGTGGGTGTCGCCCTAGTCGGCACTCTGATGGGTCAGCTTGTCTTTGGTTGGCTGGGCAACAAGCTTGGCCGGAAGAAGGTCTATGGTATAACCCTCATTCTCATGGTCCTTTGTGCCATCTGCTCAGGCCCGTCTTTCGGCCATTCGAAAAAATCTGTACTGGGGACCCTTTGCTTCTTCCGATTCTGGCTCGGCTTTGGTATTGGTGGTGATTATCTCCTCTCCACCACAACCATGGCCGAGTATGCCAATAACAAGACGAGTGGCTCCTTCATCGCTGCAGTGTTTGCCATGCAGGGTGTTGGCATCACTGCAGCCGGGCTTGTGTCCATGACCCTCTCCGCAAATTTTCTCCATCACAATCCTACCCCATTCTTTACTAACAATCCCCTCTACCACACGCAACCAGCGGGAGATTTGCTTTGGAGGATTGTGCTCATGCTTGGTGCCTTACCGACTCTCTTAACGTACAATTGGCGAATGAAGATGCCAGAGATTACTCGTTACACTGCAATCATTGAGGGTGACGCTAAACTAGCGGCGATTGATATGGAGCAAGTGTGGGATAGAGAGATTGAAGCTGAACAAGATAAGTTGGTGCAGTTTAAATCCCTTAATGAGTACCCATTTAACTCTGGAGAGTTCTTTCGTCGACATGGGCTACACTTAATAGTTACTCATTATTATGTATTTATTTATTGGATATTACAGTTAATAGGTAGAATGAGCATCACAATCTTGTTAAACATAGCTTTTTACAGGAAAAACCAAACCCAGAAGGATACCTTCCCTGCAATTGCATTCACGAGCAAAGCTATAGAAATTAATGCCTTCAGGGAAGTGCTTGGGACGTCAAGGGCCATGTTTGTGGTCGCTTTGTTCTGCACATTCCAAGGTTACTGGTTCACCGTTTTCCTCATCAAACGCCTTGGTCGATTCACCATCCGACTTGCTGGGTTCTTCATGATGTCGGCCTTCATGTTGATTATAGGGATCAAATACGACTTGAAAAGAGATAATCATGCTTTGTTCGCCCTCTTCTATGGACTAACGTTCCCAAACAGTATAACAGTTATTCTTCCAGGCGAACTGTTCCCAATGCGAGTGAGATCGACATGCCATGCTTTGAGTGCAGCAGCTGGGAATGCTGTAGCTATTATTGGGGCTTTTGTGGTGGTAACCTACATGTTGGATGGGGAAACGAAGAAAATTAATTGTGCGATTATGACATTGGCATTTACGAACATGATCGGCTTCTTCTGGACATTCTTTAGTAAGGGTAACTAAAGGACGTTCATTGGAGGAGATATCGAGCGGGGATGCTAACTGCTAGGTTGGCAAAATCGCTGGTAGACCGAGGAATCGAGTGGCATGGGAATACTATGACAAGTTTGTTTTTTCCGAGTACCCGTCTGTTATAGAAACAAATGTTCTGTGACAAAAAAAAAACGTGTCTGTGAGTCTCTGTGAGCATCCTATAAGCTGACACCTGTGTTTGAGTTAAAAATGCTGAGTTGAAAAAGTAGGTGTTGCGTTAATGTCTTGTATTCAACCCGAGATATAACCGGATGATGATCCAAAAAACCCGAATATGACCCGATTTTTTTCCTAACCCGTTTTGTATCTGCTTTGGGGTACAGATCCGACCCTCACAGATTAAGGTTTTGGGGGTTTATATTTAGGGTTTTCTCGATTTCTGTGCCATCGCACTGTTCATTGTAATCTTTGTTTTTCGATCATAGTGAAAGCTCTTCTCCGTTTTCGCCCGTGGACTTAGGCTTCAAAGCCGAACCACGTAAATTGTCTTGCTCTTGTAGTGTGATTGCTTTTTGCTTTATTTTCTCTCTTCTTGTTTGTTGCATATGATCATAGATCTAGGTTTTTGCATAACAGTAGGGTGTCCAAAAAGAGGGACCAAATTCAAATAACGAGTCCTATGTCACTGTGACAGAGGCTCAGAGACACTTTTTGTTCACAGTTGAGTGATTGGGTTTGGTTCACACACACACACAGAGAAAAGAAAATGAATATAGATGAGCAATTGAAAACCAATAACTAGTATTAATCGATGAATCTATTACACCAAGACACGAATATAGAACACTTGATTGAAATACAACTATGAGCACAAGCTAAGAACCAAGATTATAGTGCAACTACTTCTAAGATTACGTTACACCTACTCCTAAAATAAATGAAATAAGATATCGATTCAGGGATCCATTTTTATGCTTTCTGGAGATTTATTTATACCACATCAGATTCGTTTCCACTTTGATGGATTCTCGCAAGCAGTTGCCTTTGATACATACAAGAGCAGTTACCATGTGAATTTGTCGAGTTGGTTAATCCATTGTAGTTGTTGTTGATAATGTGTAAACATCTCCATGCTTCTTGGATTAGTTATTGGATGCAGTAATTGGAACCATCGACTTCTAGCTCTTCAAAATAACTGAAAACCAACACTAGACACCCACATTCTCACATTCAATTTATCATGACACATATCGGTCATCCAGTGTAACTCTCACTCTTTAGTTTCTTGCTGGTGACATCTTATTTGTCACTTTTGCAATGGTTGAGTTCAAAAGGTGAGGATGCCACATGTTTTCCTTTCAATGGTAAAATTCAAAAAGTGGTGTAAGAAAATGCTCCTCCCACGTGTCTGATTTGTACAAAAACTTGACACAAGTGCATACCCGTCGTTTTCGACAGCTAAGATCTTCTAAGGTTCATCTTCCTTCTTTTCTTAAACCCGAACACAGCTCATTTGCTTTCATTTCTGTTTTTTGGTTCACCCCTTTGTTTTCTTCCCGTTTTGTTCCCTAACTTTGATTTTTCACAGAGACTTTTATGATTTCATTCCTATTTTACACATTTTTCTTACAGTCTTCATGGTTCGAGTGAAGCAAGTAGTGCCTTATCATCCAAAACCAACTCCTGTAGAGAAAGAGACAAAAGATGTCACTGAATCCTCTAATGTCGAAGAAGAAAAACTAATGGCACTGGAGACTCAGGATACTCTGATCCTCGCAGCTAATAACTCACTATAAAGAGCAATAAAATAGGATTTCTATCTACTTTGACTTTCATTTCAATTCCCAGTGTTGATGAGGGTGCTAGTTCTTCTTCCTCTAATGTTGGCTGACTCCCGAAGTATGCATTCGGGCAACTTTCTTTGTTGAGGCTCATCTAGACTTACCCTATTGCTTTTCGACTGACGCAACATGCCTTCCTCTATATGAACATAAAGTAGCTCTCGACTAGCTAGGCCGAGAAAGTAACAATAAGATCCTAGTATAAGGCTGACTATGATTGGAAAGTGTGGCTGTCCCGAATGTATGCTGCCCAACATAAGCAATGGGACCAGAAGGGGATCACAGAGGACATACCGGCATTTAGGTATGATACCTCTTTTAATCAACCTCTTCTCTGAGCTTTCCTACTCTTTTGGTCTGTTGTGTTCAATTTGTTTCATATGCCTAAAAATAACATGTCAGTTACTATAGTTGATGTTTTTCACTTTCTCAACCTTTCTGCTGATAGAGAGGTGTTGCATTTCAATTTTATTGAAGAAGACATGAAAGAATTCGCATGTGGGTCTGATGGAAATAGTTTCACTTATACTACTTTCTTGATTGAGAAAGAAAGCAAAATCCATTTCATGTTCTGTTTCAGGAGGATTGTACTTTTATATTTATTGGATTTGCAAATTCCTCCTTTACACCTCCTCAAAGTGTATCATTCTCAGCTATGCACACATAATTGTTGCCTTAGTTAAGGGGCAGAGATTAGTTTTAACCCCTTTTCTAGTAGCCACTTTGTATAGATCCCTGTATATTTTTTTACTCATGATAGATTTTTCTCCTTTCTTCATGGGCCATTGTGGTTTCTTCAAATATAGGTGTATGCCTACTTCGATTCTTTTGCCCCGTTTCTTTACATTTATCAAAAGCAGTAATGTAACAACCCACATTTTTACTTAAAAGGTAAAAATATAATTTCACTCTTTCAAGGGTAAAATTATTATTTCACATGTTTAGGCATATCATAAAGTGGTTTAGGAATCCCTTGGACCAAGTTAGAAGTGTAAAATTTAAGTTGGGCCTTAAACTTGTCAAGTTTGAAAGTTAACCTGATTTTGCATTTGGAGTAACTTTGCGGGCCTACTGACACCAATTTTGAGAGTATTGGAGGTCATTCTATATCTTTATAAAAATATCTAGGATTTTACTTTCTAACAAAACAAACGGTATATAATTATGAATTTCCTAGAAGAAGTTATGTCAATTCTCCCACAAGGTGTCTGTGTTGACAGGCTTGTGTATTTAGAAAAACTTCCCGGGCCCACTTCTACCAATATTGAGTGAACTAGATTCTGAGTCATATCTTGTTAGAAATTTATTTGAGTCTAGTTTCCAACCCAATAAACGGAGATCGATTCTGAGTTCTATAGAGAAAGTTATAAGCATTTTAGTGCGAGGAACAAAACTAAGAAAAACTTGTTTTAATCAATCCAAGACCTCTTAGGTCTCAAAAAAAATACTTAAAAAGTGTTAGATACATTTGGATCGATCGAAATGACCCATAATGCGATTTTTTGAAGGAAAACTAATTTTTCTTCATCTTGGGGAGTATGGGACCCCCCAACTTGATCCAAGACTTCATAAATATGTTAAACAAACCCTAATGGCTTCATTTACACAAAGAGGGAAAGAGTTAGAGAGTTTTAGAGGGTTTGAGAACTAAGTGTGGGTGTGCTTCCCCAAATTAGGTAAGTTTCACTCTCAACTCTAGAAATCTTCAAGGTTAGCTCATTTTCTTCATAGATGTTCATGTTTAATCTAATTTATATTACTTCTACATCATTTTGTAGAGAATAAAAGATATGGGAAGGAGGTTCTTCTTCAAGATTTTCTTAAAAAGTAGGAAAAGAAGCTTAGGTAAGTAATAATACAAAACTTACTCTATTTTTATATGTTTTAGGTTTTTAGAAGTTTTGTAATGGTAAAATCTTGATTCTATGAATGTCTTCCCATACATTTGTGAAGCCCTTTTATTAGGGCCTTAGAAACCCAAATACTTGTGGTGATTTGTCATGAGATCTTACCATATTATGCTAGGATCTTAGAAATCTTCAATCTAATTTGTAAGAAAAAGTGGTTTTCATCATATGTATATGTATTTCCTTGAGATGTTGGTTGTCTTTGAATTCCTTCATGAGTCTAATGTCTCACATGATAAATTCATTCAAATATATGTTGGCTTATGATAATTTGTGATATTTATTTGACTTCTCATGATAGTTCATTAATTCTTGCACTCTACATGTTTGATAAAATGTTTCTTACAAATTTTTTATATTACTCTCATGTTTCTTGGATGTTTTTGGATTCCTTGCATGAGCCTAATGTCTTATATGATAAATTTCTTCAAATATATGTTAACTTATGATAATTTGTGCTGCTTATTTGACTTCTTATGTTAGTTGATTAATTCTTGTACTTTACATGTTTAATAAAATGCTTCTTACAGATTTTCATTACTATTTACATGTTTCTTAGATGACTTTAAATTCTTTTCATGAGCTTATTATTTACTTGATAAATTCTTTCAAATATATGTTGGTCTATAGTAAATTGTGATATTCTATGAGTTCCCATGTTAGGATCTTAGAATCCATGTATAAGCACCTTAGGATTTACATTATTTTAGAGATTGTGGTGGCATGAGTATGTTGTTATTGGCATGGTTTACTCTGATGCTTTTAAGGGGATTTTATTTATAATTTCGACATGAGTTTTTAAAAGAACTTGAGATACTTGATATTTCACATTTAAAAAAATTGACATAAAATGATTTTACATCCATTAGCACCCTATATGTTCTTAGATTTGGGTCAAGCATCTTTGCTTCCTTGTAGGCATTTTGCACATTTCATATGATTTTCTACTACACCCTTTGAACTTTTCATGAGATAGAACACATAGATATTTTAAATGACATGATTATACAATATCTACCTTATTTTACAAAAAAAAAAAAGTTTTGGAATGTGATTTTGGATGTAAGGATTTGATATGATACCCATATGCGAGAATATGCCCTATTGGGCTCGGAGACCCCTAAGTGGGTTGGTCTTTGTGACCTTTATATATGTGCATATGGTTGTTATGACCCTAGAGACCCTTATATGGGTTGGCTAGATGTAGCCTTATAGACCCCTATGTGGGTTGTCCCTTGTGGGCTTAGAGAACCTTTCATGGGTTGCACTTCGTGGGGCTATAGATCCCTTTGTGGGTTAGCCTTATGGCTTCAGGTATCCAATCACAGGGTCACATTAATAAGTGAAGATGATTATCGTGCTCATTAGTCTTATGACCCCGGAGACCCATTTGTGGGTTAGCCTTATAGCTTCAAGTACCCAATCACTGGGTCACATTAATAGGTGAAGATGGCCATCGTACCCATTGGTCTTATGACCTTGGAGACCCCTTTGTGGGGGTTAGCCTTTATGGCTTCAGGTAGCCAATCACTAGGTCACATTAATAGGTAAGACGGCCTTAGTGGCCGAATATATGCTATATGATATGTTATGGTAGAGACCCCTATATGGGTTACCCTTCTTAGGCACGGAGACCCTTACAAGGGTTATGTGATGTGTTGTATCGAAGGCCCTTACATGGGTTATGTGATGTGTTGTGTTGGAGGCCCTTACAAGAGTTACGTGATGTGTTGTGTTGAAGACCCTTACATGGGTTATGCGATGTGTTTTATCGAAGGCTCTTACATGAGTTATGTGATGTGTTATGTCAGAGACCCTTTTATGGTTTATTTGTATTATGCTAGGTCGAAGACCTCATATAGTTTATGTGATTTACTTTGTTGGAAACCTTATATTGTTTATATGATACGCTTTGACAGAGACCCTTATGTGGGTTATGTGATATGTTTGTTTGAAACTTTTCATGATTTATTTACACTTAGATATGTTATGTAATAAGTCACTATTGTAATACACTTGACATGTGGCATATAAGTTCATAAACTATGTAAGAGTAATAGAGATGTATGATGGTTCTTCCATTGGGGTACAACTTAATGTTAAAAGAAAAACAACAAATGAAAAGTGATAAATAAATATTAAGACAAGGATAATGGAAACTAATAAGTGATATGTGAAGACATGATGAATGATAAGTAATCTACGATGAGTAATAAGTAAGATTGTAAATAATAAGTACTAAGGTAATTGTAGACTTGTTGAATATAGAAATAGAAGTTCATATGTCTCATTATACAAATGTGTTTTCATGATTGCTTATTGCTTAAGAATGATGCATGTTTAGTTTGAAATGGTTTGTATATGTATATTTATATTATGAAAGTGTAGTCTATGCAAAAAAAATGAATAGAGAAATTCATTGAGATGTACACTAAACATCTTCATTATGGATGGATTACGAATTTTTTTCCATGTGATTATAAACACATATTACTATGTATATTGTCAATGACAGATATGAGAAGAATGCCATGAATAGGTAAAATCGTGTATATTGCCATACGTAGATGTAAGAAGAATGTCATGTCTAAGTAGGATCATGCATATTTTCATGTGTAGACATTAGAAGAATACCATGTAATCACGTTTATTACCCTGCCTAGTTCTTGATGAACCATGATGATGAATGTATAAATCTTGTGATGTTTAGTATATGGTATATGTATACTAGCACATGCCTACATGCTAGAGATTGGTGTGTATTTTATATGGAAACGTAATTAGTATTTTCATATTGAAAGATTCATGTTTTACTGGTCCAATTTTTGTAGTAAGTTTTATGTACCTACTTACAGGCAATGGATCTCACCCATCCATACCATTTTTCCTGCTAATGTTTAGTGTAAATATGTCATTTGGAGTGCCTAGAAGTCAAAAGGTAGGCATGCGGTTTATGCTTTCTCTTTTAGTTATTTTAGTTCATTGTTAGACTTACTTTGTATTAAACTTTATAATGGGTTGTTTTAAATTTAAAGTTTAGACCTTGAGATTTATAGTTTTGTGATTTTATATTTGAGATGTGATGATGAAAGATTAGTGACATGATAGTTAGTATGTTTATATACTACGATTTATTTTTGTTGCATCTTTAAGATTATGGTTAGATGTCATAGTTTACGATTCCACTGCTTATATTGTTTTAAAGTTAAAGTTAAGTATTCCATGAAGATCATAAGTTCAGAAGGCTTAAATTTTTACCCAATTTCGTACGGATCCGGTTTAGTAGCGGCCCAGTCTCACGCCCAAATAAGATAATGAGAATTAGGGTTGCTACAACGACTCTCACACCTTCTGGATGATGGTGAATGGGGTGTCTTTAAAGGTCATCCCCAACTACATCTCCCGTCTACTTGGGGTACCTCGCGTCACACAGGACCTCATTCTCTTACCGATTCACAAGCTCTTTATGGAGCAGAAGGGAGCCCGAGTGGAGAGGCTATGTGGTCGATTTGTTGACTTGTCCAAAAAGTTGTCACACAAGGACTGTCAACTGATCATCCAAGTTCTTCACCACATCTTCACCTACAACATCTTCCCTACCACTAAGAGGAGCAGTCTCACCGATGACACCGTCTATCTGATCAACATCATCCTCAATTCTTAGAGGATTGACCCGCCCTCCATTATTTGCTACATGATGATATGGGCACATGAGTTGATGCACTGTTCCGGCAGCTTTCCTTATCCTACATTTGTGACTTGCATCATGCAAGCGGAGAAGGTGCCCTTTTATGGTTGCACCTAAGGATCAGAAGGATGGGAAGTAGTGGATCACAGGACCTTAAGGAAGATAGGTCTGATCTAGACCGATGCAGCATTTCCATCCTCCACCTCCACACTGAGACCAGGGCCATCTAGAGCCTGCTCTGCTTCCATGAAGTCCACTATGATGAGACTTCTACACAAGCTGGTGCGCAAGGTCTCCAAGGTATTGAAAAACCAGAAGACACTTGCCTCTAATCAAAGGAAGCTAGCAGCAGGCTACAATGTCGATCATCTAGACCATCCTATAGAGATGAGATTAATTAGTGGCTCCGACAATGGTGCTAAACCTGAGGGTGAGGAGGCTTTTGATGTACCATCTCCTCAGTTTTAGAAGGATCCCCATTCTGAGGATGAGGATGTGACAGTTAGTGGTGCTGTTGATTGTGGTGACTCTGCTAGAGATGAGGAGGAGGAAAGTGACGAGGATGAGAGTGAGGGAGATGCAGGTGGAGACAGAGAAGAAACATATGATGATAGTGATTATGGAGATGATAGAGTTTTTGTGATTTCACCCGTATTTTTTGCCTAGGGTCATGTATTTTTTCTTCAGTAGTATTTCGCTGCCTAGATGGCACAATTTTGTATAGATGTATTCATGCCCAGAGAGGCATTAGGTTCATTGCTGGATTGTTCATACTACCCTCCCTATAGGGGCTCTTTTATGTGATTAAGACCAATACTTATCCATTTTACCTAGGGGAGTCCCTAGTGTTTGTGTGTAGCCTCATGGGCTTGATATTGTACCACAATTTTCTAATGAACAAATTCTATCTTGCCCAATTTCTCTTTCCTTTATATGGCTTATTGTTTACTTGTTTCACTACTTGTCAATTCTTGCCAAAAGGGGGGGAGAAATAGTTTAAATCCATTGATTGAGGAGTTATGAGATGTGTGAAAGTGAGGGGAAGTCACTTTACACATATCGGGGGAGTTACAACCAACATATAAGGGGAGCAGAGCACTCAAACAAGGGGAGCAAATACTAACCAAAACAAAACAATTTTTTTATATCTCATGTACTTGTTCTTTATCTAGTTCATATCTTTGTCACTTGGCAGAGAAACGTGTTTGTTTTGCGGTTGTGATTGCAAGATTTTTTTACTCAAAGCACAAGTTATGAAGACTAACATGCTAAGCTTAATGTAAATCTTGTGTATTTATGAGTCCATGTAATTGGGTTGTGGAGAATCATGTATATTATGTATCTTAGTTTATTTAGGTTTTGCCATGGAATTTACAAGGGGGAGATTGTTGATGTATGTTAATCACATGGTCAAATGTGTAGTGGTATGTATATTGTATGTGTCCTATGCTCTCACAAGTTTAAGACATGAAGACAAGAATGACCAAAGACTTGAAGAAAAGAACGGAAACTACCTCGTATTTGTCACACCAAGAAAGGTATAAAGCATGCATTGTATATCATTTTAATACCTTAAAACCAATATAGACATTGTGATAGGTCTCTCACAAAACCCAAAGGAAAAAAGACCAAGGATAGACCCCTATACAGTGCCAAAAACCAAGTGTAAAAAATCTAGGAGACTCAATCGATTGCAAATCAAGCAATCGATTTCAGTGCAATCAGTTACGAATCATGCAATCGATTATGAGCAAAATCTAGGAACAAACCAAGACTCTAGTGACCAAAACCTATAGCCCGCAATTGATTGCAGAACAAATTTGGACCAAAATCCCCAGACCCAAAACGATTTGGGATCAGGCAATCCATTGCAAGCTTGATTATGAGCCGCAATCGATTGTGAGGGAAATTTTGGAACGAAATTGAAATAGGATTTTTAAAGAGAATTTATTGAAATTTGAACTTCATTTTTTGAAATCTAAAGTACCAAAATGTTGCCTGTTATAAAAGATTCCAATCCAAAGACCTTGGGTGCTCCTCATTAG
>JAOXJP010052011.1:0-30263 GCA_025762735.1 Platanus orientalis
CCCCATTCCTCTCTCCTTAATGAACAGCATACGTTGGCAATTTCTGTTGGGCCTCATATCCTCTGCGCCGGCGCCCCCCTTGTATGACGTCGTGGGACAAGACAAAGGGGGGTATCATTTCACTTTTTGGGGATGTCACATCACCCCCCAAAAGTGAAATGATACCCCCTCTACCTCGGCTCACGATGTCGCACAAGGGGGGCCGGCACAGACAATACTTCCCTTGTGTGTTGGCAGGTTGGGATCATGTCATATCGATTTCAGCTGACTTGTGTTGCGTTTGGCATTAAAAAGGTCCAAAAAAGTATTCAGATGAAAAGTGTTCAAAAAGAGACACCAAATTCAAAAAAACCCATTGTGTGTCAATCAAAGGCATGGTTATAGAGGTTTGTGTCAACACAATCATTCTCCAAACAACTATATGGGTGAATCCGAACATGACCAATTTATAAATCGTGGACGGCACACTTCATTGGCTCGGCACATTAACTCGGATTGGCACCACAGACCAGCTCGGAAAATAAGGTTGGCTTGGCACAACCACCATCTACTACTCGGAGAGAGGTGATCCTCCTGCAACATCCAGACCTCTTCAAATAAGTAAGGAAGGACGATAACTTGCGATTCACACCAAGTATTAAGTAACAAAATCGGAAACAGCCAACTACCAAATGCCGCAATCCTAACCGCAACAACCAAATTGGAAAGGCCAGCCATTCATGTCCGATAACCAAGCATCAAGATATATCTCTTCCCATACTAAAATTCCAACTAGAAATCCTTTGTCATGCTTTCATGATCAGATTTTTCTCTTTGTCAAAACCATGCAGCACTTCGACTATCACCCAGCCAAGGTTAGTTTTTCAGCCATTTAAGTCATTCCTTTGACCTGTCAACATGCCTCATGTGTACTGACTACTTAGCAACTTTTACGCCCGTGCCATGTCATTGAAGTGCATCTCAAACGACCTCGGAGTCCTCCACGCTCCACCTATAGCATTTAAGGCCCAGCACGCCTACAGCACATCCTCAAGCCCTTACTCGAGACATTAAGCCCTCCAAAGGCCATAGCACCTTACCCACGTACCATGCCTTTCCATGCAAGACGTCACCCCGAGTCTTGTCATGCCACCACTATGACTGTCCAAGGTCAAGCTAGGATTTTGCTCAGCATAAGGATCAGACACACCCGAGCACACCAAGGCAACGGGATAGCTCACTCGGCTCCACATGGGTTGCCATTGTCGCATAGCGCATGCTAGTAGCACCCATATAGGAAAGCCTCCGCCCTCAAGCTAATGCGCAGTGCCGCCACACTAGGCTCCTAAGCACTGTCCCATGAGGGAACCCAACCCCCAAGGGAACTCAAGGCAGCACCTCTGGCATGCCAAGAGCCACCCCCAACCCACGTTGGGGAATGCCTCACAATTTATTCTCATGCAAGCTAGAAGCATGTCCTTAGCCTTGGCACTATCCGTCGTGCCATTCAGTGCCTTGACATGCCTCATGCCCATGTCAAGGGCCTGGGTGCCTCAGAGCACCCACCCCTTCTAAAGGTGTACACTAAGCTTTTCTAAGGTTGCCAGAACGGAACATCACCCCCCTAAAAAATCATATTGTACTTATTTACAATAATGCCACCAGATAATATTTATGAAAATGCCACCATGCCACATGTCAGTTTGCCTATGTCACATGCACCACCTCGACGTGTTGGTGACATCGTCCCCCACTTGTCTGGTTGACGCCCTCATCAACACACCCACAATAAGTGCTAGTTTTGGCTTGCACACATCTCCCCTGCATCGACCACTTTTGATCAATGCCCAGTACCACACTAAACTTAGATAGGATCCTTTGTACACCACCTACTCTATGACCTATCATGGTCTTCCCTACACACACCAAGTGCTAACTTTGGCTTACACACCTCTCCCCTGCCTCGACCACTATCATTCAACGCCCAATACCACACTAAACTCGGCCAGGATTGTACACTGCCTACTCCCTGACCAACCCTAGTCTTCAAGGCACTCCACGTGCCACTTTAAGCAGTCCGTCGCACAGAAACACGCTAATGTACACAGTCTGTCATGTATGTGCACATTCTGTTGTGCACCAAAGTCCACTAAATCTTAGTAGTTGTAGCTTTAAACACCTCTGAACATGGCTTAGCTAGCAAACAAACCTAGCCCAAGCTCTGCTCTGTCCTATATATCAACCCAACTTTGCCTTACCCTAAGGCGCAATCCTCAAACCATTTCACGCACCTCGCATCTAAATTGCTCAGCTTTCCCAAAACCAAGTTGTGACTCAGTCTGTCAAGCCACGGGTCTCTCCCCCGAGATCCCCTACCCATGCACCTCTCAAGGTGTGGCTCGCAAGTTAACCACAGTCCGTCGCGGCATGGTTCTCCCTTCCACTAGGACTAAACCAATGTGAACTTGTCTCACCATGACTCGTCCACCCCAATCTGCCATCGATTCTGACTCACATGATTTCGTGCAGTCCCATTCTGACACGGCCCCCTGCAAGTCCAACCCAGCTATATCCAACAAGCTTGTCTGTTGTTCGAAACCGCCTTACACATTCCGTCGTGCAATGCCTCCTTTGAGGACTTCCAATCACCTCTGCATTTGTCAATGTTGCAGTCAACCCACTCTAACCTATATTCTATCCATAGGTCCTCTCACCTTTCCATGTCATACGGCTCAGTCCGTCTAGCTCCCTTCTATGTGGCCAACACCCCTTCTCCGGTGCTCGAAGCCAACCCTTGTCCACCTCTGTAGATTGTGCCAATATAGCCATCAACCCACACTGACATTCACTAATAAAGCTCCTGGGTACACCAACATTCTTAAACTGGAACTCAGTCTGTTGAGTCCAATTTGTGGCCAACTTCCCTTATCTGATACTCACAACCACCCGTGTCAAGTTACTTTGGTCTTCTCTACCTCATCCATGAGGTTTCACTGATTCTGCTCTGATAATGTTCTTCACCCTATGCGGCATACTGACTCTCATCAATATGAACCCTGACACTCAACCGACCAAGATAACAAAGCTCTCATCTAAACTCTGTCCAAGCTAGTACCTCGAACAAACAACCTCAGTCGTGGCATACCTGCACCTATCATCGCTTTCTCTGTGCACACTAGCTTAAGTGCTCCCCCACTTAAGCTTGTCACCATACCTCGATCTCCCTGAATGTTACTAGTATCCAGTTCAACCATCCTCTTATGTTGCCTCTCTAGTACCTCGAAGTCCAATGTCATCATCCCGAGAAGGCATCCATCATTGCTTCTACTTTGCCTTTGGCCCGTTGAAGGTCCTCCTTAGCTTACCATAAGCTATGTCTAAATCCCTATGCCACCCTAGTCCTCGGTCTTCCTTACCTTCACCTTGAGTAAGTACTGTCCCTTCTACTCTTATCTGTCACCTATGTTGCCCAAGTACCTCAACACCCTGCCTTCACCCTGAGCCAACACTTCTTCATAGTCAATGTGTCACTCTAGTACCTCGACATCCATTGCCTTCACCTCGGGCCAACACTTAGTCTTTGTCAATGTGTCACTCTAGTACCTCGGCATTTCATTGCCTTCACCTCGAGCCAACACCTAGTCTCTGTAACGTGTCACTCTAGCACCTCAGCATTCCATTGCCTTCACCCGAGTGAACTATCCATTCAGCTTCTCATATATGTGTCAATGTCTCACTCTAGTACCTGAGGACACCGGCCTTCACCCTGAGTAGACTGACCATCCTGATCCTCACAATTATGTCCATGCTCTAGTACCTCAATGTCTAATGTCTTCACCCTGAGTAGACCCTAGAACTTTGTCTGACACCACTTCAGTACCTGAGCTTTCTTGTGCCTTCACCCCAAGTGACCATCCATTCAGATTCTCAATTGTCTTGTCCCCATCAAGCCATGCCCTGGCACCACTGTGCCTCTCCCTTGTGCTACCTCGCACATTCCTCAAGTCGTCCTGACATACTCAACACCACATGGTAGTCCAGTCCATCGGAACTACATGACACTCATGCCATTCAACATCACCCACTGACATGCCTCTAAGCTGCTCCCCCGAGCCATCAAAACTTTCTCTGTAAGCTCATATCCAAATAATCAATGCTTTAATGTTATTCGTTGCACCAAAGACTTCTCCAATGTGTTGTCGACATCATCTTTATCCTGGGTAAGTCTCACCAACCCCCACACAATAAACATCAAACAGACTCTGTAGCCAGCAGCCCTCCCGCTACTCGGAACCATAGCGTCATGCCCAATACCTCACCTGTATCAAAGCAATCTAACCTAGAGGTAATCAGTCCATCGACTACTTCGCCCTGATACCACCTATGTCATAGGCAACTTATGAGCCATCCACACAGCTTTGATAGCAACTGTATCAGAGATCACCTTAAAGCGTTAACACCGCTTTGATACCAACTGTCACGGCCAAATTTTCTCTGTCAAAACTGTGCGGCACCTTGATGATCACCCAGCTAAGGCCAGACTTTCAGCCATTTGAGTCATTCCTTTGACCCATTGACATGCCCTATGTGCACTGACTACTCAGCCACTTCGGTGTCTATGTTGTATCATTAAAGTGTACCTCAAACTACCCCAGAGTCCTCCACATTCTACCTATATCATTGAAGACCCAACACGCCTACAACACATCCTCAAGCCCTTTCTCAAACATTAAGCCCTCTGAAGGCCATGGCACCTTACCCGCATACCATGCATTTCCACGCAAGACGTCACCCTGAGTCTTGCCATGCCACCATTGTGGTTGTTCAAGGTCAAGCCAATATTTTTTCCAACACAAGGACCAGGCACACCCGAGCACACCTAGGCAATGGGATAGCCTACTCTGCTCCACACGGGCTACCACTATAGCATAGCGCATGCTAGGAGCACCCATATAGGAAAGCCTTCGCCCTCAAGCGAATGTGCAATGCTACCACACTAGGTTCCCAAGCACTGTCCCATAAGGGAACCCAACCCCCAAGGGAACTCAAGGCAATACCTTTGCGCATGCCAAGAGCTGCTCCAACCCACGTTGGGGAATGCCTCGTAGTTTAAGCTCATGTAGGCTAAGAGCATCTCCTCAGCCTTGGCACTGTCCGTCGTGCCATTCCGTGCCTTGACATGCCTCCTGCCCATGTCAAGGGCCTAGGTGCCTCAGACCACCCACCCCTCCTCGAGGTGTACACTAAGCTTTCCAGGGTTGTCAGAAGGGAACATCACCCCCTATAAAATCATACTATACCTATTTACAATAATGCCACCAAGAAATATTTGCAAAAATTCCACCATACCACATGCCAGGTCGCTCATGCCACATGCATCGCCTCGACATGTCCGTGACAACGCACCATTTCAACTCTATAAGAGACTCTACACAGTTTTCCAAGGTATGAGAAAATTCTTTAAGAAATTATATATAATAACTTCTAATAAGTAGATCTCTGACCTTGGCATCAGAGAGACTTAAGCTAACACCACACTTATGGCCTACCCAAGTTCTTTCCCTCTTATTCGTAGGTGTTCAGTGATTTGACCAGCCATGTAATCATCTGAGGAGCATCATCAGTTTGCGCTCTTTGTGGGAAATCATCTGTAAACATTCCCAAGTGACAATGGTTACATGGTGAAAACTAGATCCATGAATTCCATGCAAAACATCATTCATAATGTGGCCAAGGCGAACATACCGTACCAAATCACTTGGCTCAAGTTGGATCTAGGATGGTAGCTCTAGAACAATAGGTGAGGGACCTCACCCATAATATGCAGTAAATCATTCAACAGAACCATGAGACAATGAGGAGACTCCTTTCTCCTTGAGAAGAACAACCACGGGTCAATCCTGATGAAAGGGATGGTCCTAAATCAACCAAAAGTCATCATAAGGGGGGAGAGAGGGCCTAATGGAAGGCCAAGGCTTCGATAGAAAACTGCCCCCACTAGATCCTAGCTTTAGGAGTCACAAGAACGAAGGAACATCGTCCTCTACTTGTTGGGGTGAGCAGTTCAGGGAGGTTAAGGACCAGCTAAATAATGTTATGGAGGCTGTGAAGAGGAAAGCGTTGACCACAGTAGAAAACTTGGTCCAAATGACCAATCTACCCTTCTCTCTAGAGATGATAGTCATCCACTCCCACAAAAGTTCAAAATTTCCCAAATAGAGGCATTTGATGAAACCAAGGATCCCCTCGACCACATGGAGACTTACAAGACCCTCATGCATCTACAAGCCATCTTCAACAAGATTATGTGCAGGGCATTCCCGACCACCCTGAAGATCTTGACCCGAATGTGGTTCAACAAATTAATGTTAGGGTCAATAAACACCTTTGCTGAGTTAAGCAAGTAATTTGTTAGCCACTTCATAGGTAGTCATATATACAAAAAGGCCAGTGACCTACCTCCTCAATGTCAAGCAGATAAACTGGGAGTCGTTGAGGGACTATGTCACAAGATTCAACAAGGAAGCCCTGCAAGTGGATGAAGCTGACAAAAATGTGGTATTGACCACCTTAATGGGATGATTGTTACCCTCAAAGTTCTTATTTTCCCTTTTCCAAGTCCTTGTCGACCAACATATCTAAGTTGATGCTTCAAGCTCAGAAATACATGAACACGAAAGATACTATGAACGATCGCAGGGACAAAGACGTCAAAGCTAAGAGCCAATCAGATAAGATGAAGAGGGAGATCAAACCACAAAGGGTCAAGTAAGCCCCCATGCTCAAAACTACTAAAAACTACCTTTAACTCTGTTTAACAGAAAAAATAGGAAGTTAGGCTTTTCGACCAGCCATTTTCAAGACTACACTCTACTTAATGCCTTACTCGAGCAGGTCTTCATGTAAATTCAGGATGACCGATCGCTGAAATGGTTGGAAAAGCTTAGAACTTTGTCGAAGAAGAGACCCAGGGACAAGTATTGTCGGTTCCATTGAGACCATGGACACAACACCGATGATTATTTCAACCTAAAGGAATTGATAGAATCCTTAATCGAGCAGGATTGTTTGCATTGGTTTGTTGCAAACAAATAGCAGGGCTAAGCATAAAAGACTCCAATGGGGTCCAACCCTGGAAAGAGTTCAAGAGCAATAATCAATAAGTGAGATCAAAGTCATTGTTGACAAGTTTTTTGGATGAGGTGTATCAAGCTCAGCCAAAAAGGCGCACAACAAGAGAGCGAGAGCCATAGTGGAAGAGGAATCTATTTGGTTGAAAGGCCGACTAAGTCATGCCATGTGGTTGACTTTCCCATCACCTTCATCGAGGAAGATGCCCAATGAATACAACAGCCCCAAGATGTCGCACTGGTAGTTGCTTTAGTTATAGCCAATTACAAGACTCGGAGGATGTTGATCAATAATGGGAGATCGGCCGACATACTGTACCTATCAGCATTTAAATAGATGGGGATTGGGAAGGAAGTTGTAGTCAGTGAAGTCCCCACTTGTCTACTTTATTGGAAACAAGTTGCTTCCCATTGGATCCATCACTCTCCCTATTACAATAGGAGCCGGACCCTAATAGACAACCAAGGTGATTGACTTCTTGGTTATGGATTGCCCTTTGGCATATAATTCCATATTGATGCAACTTCCCCTATAATAGATGAGGGCTATCAATTCACCTATCATCTACTGACGCCTTTTCCAATTGAGCACGGTGTCGGCGAGGTAAGAGGAGACTAGGCTACAGCCTAAAAGTGTTATATGGCCTTCTTATGTAATGATCATCTGAAGGAAACCTTTACCATTGAGGAGCTTGAGGTCAAAGAGGAGACAAAACGTAGGTCAATGGGATATGTAAAAGAGCAATTAGAGATCTGCATCAATGAGACATGACAAAAAAAAACTAAGTGAGTCTCCCCCAACCTCTGAGGTCAATTGTAAACTTTCCTAAGCTGCAACAAGGACATCTTCGCCTGGATGCATGAAGATATGCTTGGAATTGACCCCGAGATCATAGTACACAGGCTTTGTGTCAACCCGATAGCAATGCTTGTACGGCAAAAGAAAAGGAGCTTCATCTCGGAAATTAACCAAGCCATCGTCAAGGAAGTCAACAAACTCTTGCAGGCTCATTTCATTTGAGAGGTACATTATCCTGGATGGCTTGCAAATGTCATGCTAATAAGGAAGAAAAATGGAAAATGAAGAATGTGCATAGACTACACAAACCTCAACAAGACCTACCATAAGGATATTTTCCCATTACCCTGAATAGACGCTTAGTTGATTCGACCGTTAAACATGGGCTCCCTAGCCTCATAGACGCCTTCTCTGGTTACTATCATATTAGGATGTACAAGCTTGACCAAGAGAAAATGACATTCATCACCAATAGAGGACTATATTGTTATAAAGTCATGCCATTCGAACTCATGAACGCATGCGTGACCTATCAAAGGTTGGTGAACGCTATATTTAAGGAACATATCAAAAGAAATGTGGAGGTCTACATGGATGACATGGTCATGAAGAGCCTAAGGGTTAAGCAGCCTTTGGCCGACCTAGAAGAAATCTTTGAAGTTCTCAGGAGATATCACATGAAGCTTAACCCCACCGAGTGTGCATTTGGAGTTGCTTCTCACAAGTTTCTGGGATTTATGGTCTCCCAAAGGGGCATAAAGGTGAACCCTGAAAAAAGTCTAGGCCATCTTAGACATGTGGTCCCCACGGATGATAAAGGATGTGCAACGCCTGACAGGATGGGTAACAACCCTAAATTGGTAATTTCTTAGGAAACTGATTGATGCATTGCTTTATTTCGATTACTCAAGAAGGCATTCAAGTGGATGGAGAACTGCAAGGAGGCTATCTAAAGCTTGAAGCTATACCTTTGTAGGCTACCCCTACTTAGCCGTACTGAGCTTGGTGAACATATGTATTTGTACCTCGTTGTGTCACCCATGACAATGAGCTCGGTCCTGATTAGGGATGACTGAGGTGTACAAAAGCCAGTTTACTACACCAACTGAGCACTACATAGAGCCGAGGAGAACTACCCCTGGATATAGAAGATAGTTTTCACCATAGTGACAACTGTGAGGAGGTTATGACCATATTTCCAAGTCCACACTATCATAGTCCTGACTGACCAATCACTAAGGACTACTCTGCAAAAGTCAAATACCTATGGTCATTTTGTAAAGTGGTTGATCTAGCTAGGAGAGTTCGACATAGAGTACAAGTCAAGGTGAGCCATAAAAGGATAAGGCCATGTAGATTTTGTAGCCGAGTTCACTCCCCCAAAGAACAAAATGAGGGTGGACACACCAGAGCCTCTCGGAGAAAACTATTAGGTTCTCAATTTAGATGGGTCTTCCACCCACCAAGCCAGTGGAGTAGGCTTGATCCTCGTTACACCAGACAGATCTAAAATCAATATTACCGTACATTTTGACTTCAAAGAAACGAACTACGAAGCTGAGTATGAGGCTCTATTAGCGGGGCTAAAGATAGTCCGAACCTTTGGCATTGAGCATATCACTGTGAATAGTGACTCCCAACTCATGGTATAACAAGTTTTAGGCGAATACAATGCCAAATATGACCAAATGAAATAACATTGAATATGGTCTTGGGGTTAGTCGATGGTTTCAAAAGGTTATTAATCAAGCATATTCTCAAAGAACAAAATAAGAGGGCTGATAGGTTAGCCCGAATTGCCTTAGTGCTAGAAGTTGGCTCAAATGGCCCAATCCTAGCCAAGTATTTAATGGTTATAATCTACGAAGATAAACCTAGTGGAGAATGAGCTGACCTGGGCAGTCCCCACAATCGTATACCTTAGAGATGGAATATTGCTAGAAAACAAGACCAAGGTTAGGAAGGTCAATCTCCAGGCTAGTAGGTAAACCCTGATCGATGATATACTCTATAAGAGAAGTTTCACACTTCCATACCTACTGTGTCCGAGGCTGAATACACTATTAAAGAGGTTCACGAATGCATATGTGGCAATCACTTAGGAAGCAGAGCCCTTGGCCGTTTACACATTGGGGAATCAATATTGTGGGACCTCTGCCCTTAGGGAAAAGGAACGCTAAATTCGCAATAGTAACCATTAATTACTTTACCAAGTGGGTAGAGACTGAAGCCTTAGCCACAGTAACAGAGAGAAACATCTGAGACTTCATGTGGAAGTCTATCATTCGTGGGTTTGGCATTCCCCAAGTATTGATTACCGACAATGGGAAACAATTTGACAATAGCTAATTCAAAGAATTCAGCTCACAACTCAAAATCAAGAGCCATTACTCATCCCCAAGACATCCCCAAGCTAATGGACACATGGAGGTAACGAATATAACCCTCATAAATATGATCAAGACTTGGTTAGAAGCCTCAAAAGGCCTATGACCGAAAGATTTATCGAGCATTCTCTAGGCCTACAGGATGACTACAATAACTTTAACTGGTGAAACCCCTTTCCTAGTCACCTTTGGGAGTGAAGCAGTGATTCTAGTGGAGGTCAGATTGACCAACTATCGAACAAGACAACAATATCCCGAACAGAATCATTAGAGTCTTCGTTTGAACTTGGACCTTGTTGAAGAAAAAAGACAAAAGGCAACCCTTAGAACTGTAGCCTATCAACAAAGGATGGTGAGATACTACAACTCCCAGGTCAAACCTAGGAGGTTTGGGATAGGGGACTTAGTTCTTCGCCAGGTATGCCAGGCCATAAAGAAACCAACTAAGGGGAGACTCTGACCGAATTGGGAGGGTCCCTATCGAGTGACAGGCTTCAACCGACCAGGCACTTACCACCTCAAGACTCTCAAGGGAAAGTCATCACCACATCTGTGGAATGTCAAACATCTCAAAAGATATTAGCAATAAGTTGCCATGAAAATTGAAGTCGAATGCATTTTTATAAAAGCATTATTTTCAGCCACATCACATGTGTTATAACCCCAAGGAAAGATAAGGATTCCATTGATTATGGTTGAGAGCAGGATCCATCAACTGCCTCACTACTACATTTTGGAAGGAACAAT
This sequence comes from Platanus orientalis, assembly GCA_025762735.1. Classification (NCBI taxonomy): domain Eukaryota; kingdom Viridiplantae; phylum Streptophyta; class Magnoliopsida; order Proteales; family Platanaceae; genus Platanus; species Platanus orientalis. The sequence continues at coordinate 11,043 of JAOXJP010052011.1, forward strand.
TAGGCCATAAGACTAGCTCAAGATCATGAAACTAACTTGACCCCTGAGATGGGGCTACTCAGGCCATGAGATTGGCCCAAGGTTATGAGACTGACCTGACCATTGAGATGGGGCAACTCAGGCCATGAGACTAGCCTAAGGTCATGAGACTGACCTTACCTCTGAGACAAGGCTATATAGGCCATGGACTGGCCTGAGGTCACAAGTTTGACATATTCTCTAAGATGGGGACCTTTAAGCCTTAAGACCATAATGTCTGACTTAACCCCCAAGTGGAGATGGCTCGACTAACTTATTTAAGATAAAATAATGACACACATATACCGGGATAATGCTAAATGACCAAACCGGCCTAGCGAAAGGCTAAGAGCCCCCTTGGACCAAGTAAGTACTTTGCACTATTAATATGATTAAGTAACTTAGGAAAGACGACTTGACCAATGAATTTCTACACTTAGAAACTTAAAAAAAAAAGATTTTTTTTTCATTAATTAAAAAAGAGATACAAAGGGCACATAAAAAGAAAAATACAAGAGGCAAACTAATTAGTGACAATGTCGTCATTCTCGTCTCCAGCAGCTCCCACAACCTCAGTATCCTCAGCGTAAGAGAAGTCCAGGTCGGAGAACTCTCGAGCAGCCTTGTAGCGAAAAGTCTCAAAGCTGCTAACATAGAACTCCGCCATGTTGACCTCGAACTCCTCTAAAGTCTTAAAAGCCTCCGTAGGAGTCGTGGCAGTTGCCACCTTCTCCTTGGCTAACCTTTTTCCAAGTCCTCGAGGGACTTCTTCAAAACAACAGAATTGACCCTCTCCCCTTCGACCTTGTCCTAAGCTGCATCAAGCTTTCCCTAGACTTCGGCAAGCTTAGCAAACATGGCCAAGTAGCTAGATTCTCCAATAAGGCCGATCTACTAGCCTCGGACTTGACATGCCTCTTCTTAAGCTCCCCTATAAAAGCCTCAGCACATAGCTAGCACTGATAGCTAATAAGGGTGATAGTAAGGACCTATAAACAACAACCATAAAAAAATAGAAAAATGAAAGAAAAGGAGAAAGGAAAATCGTAAAGTGGAAATCAAGCCTAACTTTACCTTGTTGATATCATGCAATAACTTCATAACGAGAGATGCCAAGTAATATCCCTTATGGCTCTCGAGGTCACCTCAGGAAACCACCTTTGAAAGCCTCTTGACCGCTCGACCAGGACTCTGAAGAAGGGAATCAACCATGACCCCCATTCCCTTATCAAGATGTTCCCCCGGCTTCTGTTGGGGGGAGGATCTTGGCTCATCCCTCGGAAGCAAGGGCATCACCTCTTGAGTCCTTGGGGTTAAGGATGACAGTAGCCAAGGTAGGCTATAGTGCCTACTTAAAAGGAGGAGCCAAGCTCTTGAGATGCTGAGCTCTCGACCCCCTTGCCCTTGACCATCCTAGGATGGCTCAACTTGGGCTTCTTCGTTAGGGGAGCCTCCAACACATTTTTTACGGGCATCGACGACACATTTGCGTAAGAAAAAGAGGCTAGTACATATCAAAAGTATCTAGTGGAACATTAAAAGGGAAGAAAGTTACCCTCACAGTTGCCTCTCTCCAAGGCAAGAGCTTCTCGGGTTTGTTATGGCCGAACAGGTAAGCACTCAAGGCCTCGGGAGTGACCAAGGTCGAGAAATTGTGAATGGGGTGTTCTATAGTTGAGCACACCCAAGTGAGTAGCTTTCGGCTCAAAACAAGCTCAATCAAGACTGGTGAAAAATAAAAGGTTGTAGGTTAGCTCAGCACAAAAATAAAAAGCTATCAACTACAGAATGAAACTCACCCGAGGGGTCCGAAACACCCCACATTTTGTTGAAATGAGTGAGAATTTCCACTGTGTCATCCCATCAATAGGACTCCCATCCTTCACTTGAGATGAAGAAAAACTTAGTTTTCCACCCCTTATGAGAGGTCGGAAGGTTGGTGATGAGGTTTTGGGTTGGGTCTCGGTAAGAGAAATACCATAAACCGGAGTGCATCTCCTTTAGCTAGTAGTAGTACAAAAATTCTTTCACTGTTACGTGGTCTTCACAATTATTGCAGGTCGATCACAAGACCATACAACTGCTAAGAACCGCTAGGAATTGAGCATGAGATGACTGGGTGGCAATCCCAAGTGCCTAAGCAACTCCCAGACAAAGTGAGGAACCGAGAAGCGAAAACCACTAACAAGGGCTTACTAAAAAGATAGACTTCATCGTTAATAAAGTTGCAAGCCGATTCATTTGGTTGAGGAACTCAGAGGCAAACCACCTCCAGGATCTGGTACACTTTGTCAAGGCGGGCCAGGTGGGAATTAGAGATGGTATAAGCAACGGACTTGGGTACAAAGGGTGTATTCCCATATTGAAGATTGAGTTGGATGAGAAGATTGAGCCTAGTAGGCTCAAACCTGGCCGACACTAACAATCTTTATGGAGTCTAAGTACTCAAACATCAAATCGAGATAATCTATCATGATAAGGGCGTAGATGACCTCAGCTGATGGACCTATAACTGAAATAAGCTAAAAAAATAAGACTTAAAAAGGATAGGTCATAGGAAAAAGAGCCTAGATCGGGAGGCAATCGCCAAGCTCTGAGAAAATAACAAAAACAAACTAAGTAAAAACCAAATGGGATGTCGATGGGATCCAAAGTCGCCAAAAAAAAACACAGAGGAAAAGCAACCTGGCCTAAAAGCTAACGAAACCCTAAAAGTGGAAAAGGAAAAATTGAAATAGAAGAAGAGGCAAAAACATGTATAAGAATCAAGGAAGATGGCCAGACTGGTCATTGAAGACAATGCTAGCACCAAAAGGGAGGAACTAATGCTAGACGGGAGGACGTCAACGGCTCAAAAAAGAGTAGTAGGCATCAAGAAATCAAAGAGGCACTAGAGAAGATGAGTGCATAGAGAATTTGGAGAGAAAAATACATTTCTTAAAAAAAAAATTGAAAGGGGGGAAGGGCCCACCCAAGCCCTATTTATTATAAACAGGGAATGATTTTTCCATTCAATGCCAAGCTTTCAATCTAGATTGTCCGACATGGAAGCGTGTGGGCAGACATGTCGCATAAAAGACACTTTGAAACCGTTGTCATACATACGACACAATAATTGCACCCCAACGCTCCCTGAGAAAGGTAACGACCAGATACCAAAAGACATGTCATCACCCTTTGCCAAGAAATAATCTGAACTCCCTTCGTTAGGTCGGCACCCGGCCCAGGAATAAGGGCAATTGATAGTTAGGACATCACACTTCATCATCTTAGCACACTAGCTTAGATTGGCACCACAGACCAACTTGAAAAATAGGGTTGGCTCGGCACAACAAATCAGGTTGGTAAAGCTGACCCGAGGACCCTACATGTGATCCGCTACTCGGACAGAGGCGATACTCCTGCAACATCCCGACCTCTTTGAACAAGTAAGGAAAGACGATAAATATTACATGATTCATGTCGATAATCAAGCAACAAATCTAGAAACATCCAACTAACAGATGCTGCAATCCTAGCACCAACAACCAAATTGGAAAGGCCAACCATCCATGGCCGATAATCCAGTTGACAACCAAGCATCAAAATCTCTCCCCATACTGGAAATCCTTAGCCATGCATCATTTCAACTCTATAAGAAGACTCTACACAGTTCTCCAATGTATGAGAAAATTCTTTAAGAAATTCTACATTAATTATTGCTAAGAAATGGGTCTCTGACTATGGCATCAAAGAGACGTAGGCTGACACCACGTTGATGATGTACCCAAGTTCTTACCCTTTTGTTCACAGGTGTTCAACGATCTGACCAGCTGTGCAATCATCTAAGGAGCATCATCCATGCATCATCAGTGTCAAAGAAAGTCGACATATTTACCCGCTTTAACCCCTTAAAACAAGATTACATTACGGTCAATACCTAACTAGTTAATTTTGTGTTGGGTTTGTAGGTCATGTGAGGTGGCAATTCATATTGGCTGGTCATGTTCGTATTATGTCAAGGGTATACGACTATATGGGTCAACCTAAACACGATCCATTTATTAATAGTGTCAAAGTGGGTTGACCTGCTTTGACCCTAAACACGATTACAATAAACCTTAACCCGCTAATTTTGTGTCAGGATCATGTCAAGGTTTGCAGGTCGTGTCAAACATTGCCACCCTAACCTTTACCTGATGAGGGAGCAGAGATTGTTGTGTATTTTAAATATTTGAGTAAGGTAATATAAGAACAAAAAAGTTATATGAAAAGTATTTTGTCTTATGTGGTTTTGTCTTGTTATGGGTGTGTGGATTTGTATGTGGGAAAATTTTAGTCCCACATTGGAAAGAAATGAAAATTGAAAGAAGTTTATAAGTTATTCCTCTCCCCATAGCCTTTAAAGACAAGCAAATGAAAAGCTCACGTGCACACGAGGTAGAACAACTTGGGTACACCAAACCAAAAAAAGGGTAGTGCGCGTGCAGACGGCACACGCGCAAATGCCGCACGTAGGGAGGATGCATATCCAATCCGTTAAGCCCAAAAAAGATAAGGCATAGTTTTACCACTTGTCACACAACAATTTTTTATTATTTTCGATTGAACCAATTTTAAGAGCCAACTTGGTTCAAATTAAATAACTATTTTGAACCGTTTTGACCATTCAAATTTGACAGTTTTTAACATTTACGTTTATGGACCGTTTTAACATATTTTTTGTAAGGATGATTTTACCCTTTACGCATCCCTACAGAGAGTAATGTAATCTTTCAATTTATGATTTTTGGAATTATATTTATAGAGGGGATGTTCCACAATTTTAGACACTTTTTAAACTATTATCTTTTGTCAGAACTATTACTTGGATTTTGGAGCATATTTTTTGAAGATAACTAGTGTTCGAGAAGTGTTTCAAGTCAGCATTTTGATTCACTTAATACAGATATATTGCGTTCTTTGTACTCCTGGAGTCTTCATTGTCTGCAACCCATTTGTTGACTTATAATGGGGGCAAGTAAAGACTTAAAGAGAATGTTATTACATGTTGCGAATCAGTCTACCGCAATCCCATTACTCTGTACTCTTTTTCATTTTTGTAGCCATTAAACCACTATTTTTTTCCTACAGAGACATCCATCTCTAAAGAACTTTCGAACCAAGTAGAGGACTGGAAAACCAAAGTTTTAGTAATTGAAGTTCTGCAATTGGCTAGAATATAGGTATTGAAGAACCAAGGGTGCAACATGGAACATAGGGAGTAAATGTAGTGTCCAAGATCTTGTATGTCCTACCATGTTTTGGACACAAAGACTGACATTTGATGGTTTTTTGAATTTGGTGTCTCTTTTAAATAAGGATCAAATATTCATTAGAGCACTTTTTTAACGGCTTTATTCCTATCCATCCCTTTTTTATCTTAATTTTTTCATTTAAAAATTAAATTTATTGTTTTAACCAGAGCCATTGTGTCCAAAACATGGTAGGGCATACAAAATCCTGGACACTACATTATTTGTCTAGAGCATAAAGTGTGAAGTGGGGTGTATAAGGTGCATCATCTAAAAGTAATCTGCTATTTGTGCATGAGCTGCTATATTTTCACCTAATAAATATAGGCTTGACTACATCATGGACCTCAATATTCCTTCAAAACAGGCAGCTATTGAAAGTAATCCTCTTAATGATGAAGATTCCTTTCCATGACATTTTGAAAGGGGGAAAATGAATGTTTACCATTAAGTCAGTCTATAGGCTGACGGCAGAGCCCCATATTGGGACTCCCTTAGACACCTCAGATGAGTGGGGGTTTGTGGAGTAAGATTGGGCATTCACCAATTCCTATTAAAAATTATGATTTCTTAAGGTGGGTTTACAAAAATGTTTTTCCTATCTATAATAACCTATGTCAAAGAGCCATCCCCATTAGATCCATCCCCATTGAGAACCTTTATCCTATGTGCCACCTTGATATTGAGACAACGGAACACTATTTGCTAAGATGTGAGAAGGCCAATCAAACTTGGGTGGCTTCTAAATTTGCAACGAGCTTCCAACAAGTGAATTCTTTTTCCTTAAACGATGGTTGGTTGTATGCTTATCCCACCCCTTTAACTCTAAGGAGGAGCAAACAATCTTCTAGCAAATCATGGTTATTTATTGTTGGCATATATGGAATGCCAAAATGAGTGTTGCTTTTAAATGCCGAAGTATCTATTGCCAATATAGTTCTTTCATCTTGAAGGATGCTCAACAATCCGATAACCCGAGTACTAGGGTGCCCATCCTTCATTTTTGTTCTTAGACTGCAACTCTCGATGGCAACCTCCTGATAGTGGTTAGATCAAATTAAACGTTGATGCTACTTTATCTAATCAGCAACATGAAGCTGAACTTTAGGGTATTCGACTTGGCCTGGAGCTGGGTCTCACTCTTAACTCGTTTATCAAGCTTGAAAGTGAATCTCTTATGTCCATTCAAACTTGACTGGCTCTAGTAGCTATCAAAGTTGTCTCCCTAGCCAATAATAATAACTACCTTATGGAGGACCTTTGTTTACCAAGATGCCTCTACCTTTAGTAGTAAATGTTCAAATCTATGGGTTCAAGGGGCATGATGGTCAATACATGAGGTAATGTATTGAAGGTGTGATAGTAATTTTGCAGTTTTTGTTTAGTAATTATTCATCTCCACCAACCAAAACACCCTATACAAAAGCAATTGTAATATCTCTTAATCAAAGGCAAAGAGGAATCAATAAGAGTTTTAATTATCTCCAATCTGATTGGAGATTTACCACAATAGTTCCAATCATTGATGCTTGAAATGGGTATCTTGGTAAATACACATGGGGTAAATGGATTATGATATAGTAATTACCAAATAGAAAGTAAATAGTAAATAAGTGCACATTTATTCACAAACAAAAAAAAAAACTAGTGATTTGAATCGAGCCAAGTTGGATCGGGCTAAGGTCAGTCTAAGCCCAACCCAAAATGTAATACATAGGCCTGAACTCAACTCAAAATGGTCAACCTGAGCCCATTACAAAACAGCAGGCATCGGGCCGAGTTTGAGTTGCCCAAACTTATCAGCTAAAGGTTTCTATGTCTTCCCCTTTGTCTTCTGTAAGGCTTGCAATTTTCTTCTACAATTGTATGTTCGATTCTAGATAATGGCGGTTGATACCCCTCATTTGTGTAAAGAGGGCTTTGTCGGTGGTGAAAATGAGTCAACGACAATGGTAATGACTATAAAGGAAGTGCATTTTAGATGTTAACATAAGCATCCATGGGATGATTTGTAGTTGAAATTCAAGAGCCATGGAGAAAGATAAGAAAATGGTTTGACACATTCAACACAGCTGAGGAGGTAGAAACGGCTTACAATGACATGGAGAAGAATCTCCATGGTATTTTAACTATATTGACTTTATATATTATTTTGTTAAATGTATTAACTTTGTACATAACCATTGATACCCATAACAGAATATTACAACAAGAATATACCAGCGTATTAATATGCATGTCTACGTAAACATATAATATAAGTATCATTGTGATGTAAAATATGTAATGGTTTATGGACAAGAAGAAAAAAAAATCTGTTGAAACCTAAGACCACAACGCTATACACTAATAATAAAAATAATAATTAAAGAAAAATACAAAATAAAAGAAAATATAATATTATTATTAAAACATAGACAAGAACAATTAACCAAACAAAAAAGGAAGGTGATGAAAAAAAATAAAGAGAGACAAAATAGGACAATAACACAAATGTAAGTAACAACTTATTGAACATTTGATGAATTAAAACAAAAAACAAAGAGAAAGAGAGAGAGAGAGGTAGAGTATTGCAGAGAACCTTAATCGAAAGGAAAACATATTATCATGTCTTAAATATTTTATGGAATAATAAAACACTTTGCAAAAGTTTTCAATTCAAAAATAAATTTTTTGGATATTCTTAATTATTATCAAATATCATCAAATTTTAAAAATATATAAAATATCTATTTGCAAAGAAAACTAATAATAAATGCTACATATGTGAAAAACCTATTAATTATGCAAATAAGTGTCACTTTAAAACCTCAAAGAAAAAATTTTAAAAATTGCAAATTGACGAAAGTGATCAATTAAAACAAACGTTGTATTTTGATGATGATTGTCAATGTCCATAGCATTTATTAAACCATTATAAAAAATATGAAACACCCTCCAAAAAATGTATTAATGGCTATCTAAAAATATTAAATAATATCCTAGATGATAATCTTAAAACAAATTTTTTAACAAAATTCTTAATAATAAAAATAAGCTTATACTTCGCCAGAACATAAATTTAAAAATATTTTCGACTTCACAATACCCTTTTTTATGTAATGTGTATATAAATTAGCAAGTAATAAGCCTAATCCTCTTATTTTAAACTTTGTACAACAACAAATTAATCAATTAAAGACATAAATACATGGTATTAAATCCCAATTAGAAATCCTTCAAAATTCTCAAGCTGACATCAAATCCACATCAACAACAATTAGAACAATTCTTTTGAAAAATAACTAAGTACAAATTTAAAAATGGTTCACCCAAATTCTATTAGAAATCCTAAATTTGTCTATTAAATTAACAACATTATTATATGCAAGTGTTTATATTAATTGTATAAGTGAATGCATAATCCCTATTAAGTTTGTTTTGAATGAACAAGGTAATCTACAAAGTAACGCTTTAATAACCATATTATTTAATATTCTATAACATTTTCTTAAAAAATAGAATATATAAATGATAAAAAAAATAAAAAAGAGTTAATGACTTTAAAATGTCCCATGCTAACAAATTTTAGATGGGATAAAGATATATCACAAAAAATAAAATAAAACATACAACTACAATGCATCATTTTGAAAATAAAAATTATTATTAAGTTTAGCGCCACCTTTGCAAATAGAGTAAATAAAAAATTTTAAAAATATTAACAAAGTTTTAAATTATAATTATTTTTACTTATGGTAAAATTATTCAAACACAAAATTTAACAAGACTACAAAAACATGATATGACTTAAAATTACAAAAGCAAGTAAAACATAAAAAAAATATAATAAATGGAAAGAATTATAAGATTTTTGCTACCAAATTGCATATCAACCATTGATAGGTCCTTCAAAAAGAAACACCTTGTTAAAGTTTTTAATAACAAAAAGAAAAAAATGAAAATCGAATCATTTTAATTATTATCAGACACCATCAAAATGAAAATTAATAATAAATACTATAAAATGTAAAAATCCCAATCATTATGTGAATAAGTGTCACATCAAAACCTCAAAGAATTATAAATCAAAAAAAATAATCAATTAGAATAAACGTAGTCTTTAGATGTTTGTCAATGTCTATGGTATTTAAAACACCATTATGAAAATTCTGAAATATCATACACAAATGTATTAATGATTAATAAAATATTAAATAAAATCCAAAAAATTCTTAACAATAAAAACAAAACACTTACTTTACTAGAATGTCAATTTAAAGATGTTTCTAATTTTACAATATTCGATGGAAGATGTTTATAAATTAACAAATAATAGGTAGAGTTGTAAATGGAGCGAATTTGAAGCGAATACATATAAATTTGTATTTGATTCATTTAACATATACATTCATCCGAATTTGCATTTGATATTCAACAAATGTTTGAAAAAAAACATGTTTGACTTTGTTTATTCCGTCAAACATCTTATGCGAATCCGAATATCCCATTATGATTTTTTTTTTAATTCCATGTTTTTACGCTATTTGAATAAACCTCTTTGGGAAACCACATTCAAGAAGAATAAAAAGGAAGATAGGCGAAAGAATAAAGAGTTATCTATGCATCACTAACAATAGCCTTTCTTTACGGATTTTGGTGTGTTTTGATGAATGATCACACACATTTTTTCTTCTTCCAATGGTATCTTCTTTTATAATTTTCTTTCAATTAATAAAAGATTTACTCCTTTAATAAATAAAAAGTAATTGGTCATTAAAAAAAGAAGAATAAGAGGATAAAATTAATAAACAAAAGAAGATAAGGAGTTGCTTGTGCAATGTCGCCGACGACCACAATTGCCCTTACTAGAAGATCCTTTGTTGCCGAACAACCCTTTGTCCCTTCACATTTATTCCCTCTTCATTTTCTCAAATAAAATTAGCAAATATTAGGGTTTTGAGTCTTTGTTTTGATTTTTTTAATTACAACCCCCTCTTAAAGTTTATGCAATTATCAAGATACCCTTAAAAACAAGGGAAAAAATCTAATACACCCAAATTTGTTTGTCCCCCAATGTCCCCACACCATAGGCGAACATGTGATGGTTTTTTTTAATTTAATCTCTTTCAAATAGGAATAAAATGTTCATTTGAACACTTTTTTTTACAACTCAACCCTATGAACCCTAGTTTTATGAGTACTTATTTTTCATTTGAAAATATTTTTACAATTTTAACTTTATACACCTCACCTTTTGTCCATGGGGACATGGGGAGATAAACAAATTGGGTATAGTTGATCATTTCCTTATAAAATATTTTACAAATGTCCTCCATAAAATGTTGTACTTTTTTTATACACATATTTATCATTTTATGTAATAATATATAAATACATGTCTCATTTATCACATTAATAATCTATAACACAATGAATTGAATATTTAAACAAATTGGATATAAGTGCATCTGTATTCGTTTTAAGCGAATTAAATACGAATCGAATGCGGATGCCTAGGTGGATAGTTGGCATTCGTAATAGTAGGCATAACCCCCTTACTTTTTACACTCTTTATGATAACAAATTAATCAATTAAAATTAGAAATACATGATTTGAAATTTCAAATTAGAAATCCTTGATAATTCTCAAGACGACACCAAATTCAGTTTAAATCTATAATTATTGGGACAAATAACTGGATACAAATTTGAAAAGAGGTTCATACAAATTCTATTAAAAATCTATAATTCTATATTAAATTAATGGCCCAATTACATTTAGGCGCTGACATTAATTGTATAAAGCATAATTAACATCAAATATTGTGAATATACAAATTCATCTATATCAACAACCACAAGTAGATCTTATACTATAAATCATAAATTATCAAATACTTATATTTATAAATTAAAAAAAATGATATCTTGTATCATATATTATAGTTAATGACCTACATCATGACATGATATTAGGAATACCATTCCTCCTTTAAATTCGACACTTTAACATCACCACTTATGGATTAAAAGCTATTAAGCAATAATATATGACATTAAGATCATGTATTTTTTCCTTTTAATTGATTAACTTTTTGTAGCGAGTATCAAATTAGAAAATAATGTACCTATTATTTGCTAATTTATATATATATATATATATATATATATATATATTACATGAAAAAATGGGTTTTATGAAATCCACAAAATTTATGTTTTGTATTTTGTATTAAAATCACCATATAGGATAATAACTAATGTTTATTGAATTAAAATTTTATTAGTTGTTAACACATTTATAGAAGGTTTTTTGGATTCTTTGTGATGGTTTTGTAATTATCATCAACATTGACAATCATTATAAAAAACTTATGTTTGTTTTAATTGATCATTTTTGTTAATTTGTACATTTGTTTGCATAATGACAAGGTTTTTCACTTTTTTGTAGCGTTTATCATTAATTTTCTCTGTAAGTATTTTTCTTCTCTCGTTTTGATCACATATGATAATAATTAAGGAGATTCAATCTTCGATCTTTTCTTTTTGTTATTGAAAACTTTTACAAGGTTTTTATTTTTTAATGACTTATCAATGGTTTGATATCAAAACTGGTATAAAAAACCTTATAATTTTTTTCGTTTATTAGCTTTTTGATGATTTAATTACTTTTTAATTTCAAGTCATAGCACATTTTTAGTCTTGTTAAATTTATTATTTGAGTAATTTCACAACAAATAAAATAATTATAATTTAAAACTCCATGATATCTTTTACTTTTGTTTTACTTTATCTGTAGATAATGGATGTAATCATGCTAATATTTTTTTTCCAAAATGATTCATTGCAATTGTTTATTTGAATTGTTTTGTTTATATAAATATATCTTTATACCGTCTAAAACCAGTTAATGTGGAGCATTTTAAATTAATTAATTAATATTTGTTTTATTCACTTACATATTCTAATTTTCTCATAAAGAGTTGTAAAACATCAAACCATTTCCAAGAAGATGGCTCTGTAATTGCCATTGATAATTAGTATTAGAATATCATGTTTATTGTAATTGATCATTTTTGTCAATTTGTAATTCTTTAACTTTTTTTTAATTGTTCAAAGGTGATATTTATTTGCATAATGACCAAGTTTTTCACATTTGCAACATTTTATTTTTATTTGTAAATGATTTTTTTTTTAAGATTTTCACTTTGATGATATTTGATAATAATTAGGAATATTCGTTTTGTAGACCATTAGGTTCAATTCATGTAATTGGACAAGTTAGAAATGGAGTTTCTACAGATCACAATGTGATGATGAGTATCATATGATGGTACAAGGGGTGGTATGCATGTTTTTTTTTTTTTTTTGTTAACTTAGAATTGAGATTAGGTTTAACTTCTGAATTAGGTTAGACATTAGATGTTGATTGATTAATCCTCGATTCCACGATGGTATGTGTTAAAATAATATATATATATATGATATATTATAGTTTGGTTCGGACTGGGTACTTTAGACTAAAGGTATAAACGGATCAAATTCAAAGTGAGTATATGGATTTTCATATTCATATTCATTTAATTAATCAAATATCAGATCGAATTAGAATATTTTGCAGATATTTAAAAATATGAATTGTATTTATATTCATTTACCTAACCAAATACCAAATATGAATCCAAATATACGAAATTGGAATGAAATACGAGGAATTGGTTATGATTAGGGTTAAGGTATTCATATGTTGTATTTTACATAACATGACCTACGATATTAATACATATTGGTTATAACGGGCTAAAACAAAATACAAACAATGTGCTAAGCCCAATTTATAATTGAAATATATCGAATCACAATTGTTAACTGGGATAATTTATCCTTGTTAATCATTGTGTTGCTTTATCATTTTATTTCAATAAACGACCTTACTAGATATTGAGGTATTCATATTCACTTTAAGCGATACAGATATATAATTGGATGATTGACAACCTTGCATTTGACGGGTTAAGGTATTCACAGAATCAAACAAAACACTATTTTGGTCCTAAAATCTCAAGTTGAACTTGGCCTAACCCAAACTCATACTTGTCCATCCTAGACCAATTGATAGTTGCTTCTCACATGATTATCTCTAGCCAGATTGAAAATGTTGATATCTACCTTGGTACCAATTGGAATATCATGCTAGTTCCTAAGCAACATCTCACATAAGGTTGTAAATGGAGTGAATTTGAAGGATACATGTTTATATCCGAATTCAATTTGTTTAATTTCAAACAACATTTGCACTCAATTTGACATTTGGTGAATATTTGTGAAACAATATTTGAATTTGAATTTGGTAAAATAAATTGAACATCAAACCAAATCTCCGATATCTGATTAAATAATTCAATATAACAAAAAAATTAGACAAATAATAAAAGGAGAAGAATAAAAAAACCATAATTTTATATGATCATGTAGACTCATGGTTTGAAGTTGGTATGAATTGTATGAAGAAAAAAAATGGACGAAATGAAAAATAAAAGGGCAACATTTTTTATTCATTTATACATTAATTAAATGGGAAAGACAACAATGAAGACGAATGAGGAAGAAGAGGAGGAGAAGAAGAAAATACCCATATATATGTCACTGTCATTGTACATCACCTTCTCCATCATCATTGCTGTCCTCTTCTCCCTCATTTCCAATTGCTAGTGTATCAGCTACGGTTCACGTTAATTTTTGTAACTATATTTTTATAAAACATATTTACAATAACACCCTCACTCTAATTTTAAACTGTTATGATATCCCTTGTTGGATTCTAAAGGATTGGTGTTGATGCGATTTCATTTGAAATAATATAAATATTGGATTGAATGGTGTGGGGTGTATCAACCATGGCTTTACCTCCACTCGATTATTAAATATTCTTTTAAACTTATTAATTAACGAGTTTACATCATCTCTAGTATGAATGGATAGGTACCACTCCAATCTCTGCTTAAGATGTGGCATGATATTTGACAAATGATATATTAATAGATACATAGATATTTATCCATCATGTATTCACTGTAATACCCTCCTTTAACTCACGTGTGTTGTCTCAAACACCTTTTATTAGGCCACATGCCATGTATTAATTGGTAATAAAGCGGTACATGTCCATCTAGACCAAAGATGATTCAAAATCTTAATTAATATATTAATAGAAATAATTATATAGTATGCTAATTTTATTGAATTCAAATATTTAGTCGGAGCAGATATATACATCTGTATTCAATTCATTTATAAGCAAATATTTGTTAAATGCAATTACTTAATCGAATGGGATACACATGCATCTGTATTAACCCTAAGCGAACTGAATAAGAAGCAAATAAGGATGGTAGCGGATAGTTGGCAGCCCTAAATTCTTCAAATTGTGTTACCTGTATACATCCATTTGTGAATGGATAAAAAATGCTCACCTTAACAAATGCTAACCACTGCTCCTTGTCAGGCAGTGGGCACATCAGCACCGAAAAGTGAATATACGCCCTCCCAAAAAGTGAAAGTCACTTTTCAACGCTGATGTGCCAGGCCCTGACAAGAAGCAGTGATGAGCGTTTGTTAAGGGAAGCGTCCATAAACCGATCCCCATCCATTTATATAATCTCTATTTACTAAAATATTCTCCACATCGTGCTACTTGTTATGTGGAACGGCGGGATTTCTCTCCATTTGAAGGGGATATGATTCGAATCGTACCAATCATCAATTCACGTTTACCCGTACAGTTTAATTTCTCTCTCCTATACAGCTGGGATTCGATTCTTCTCCAGTATAACCGGAGATATTCCCCTACCACCAATCATTACATGCCACGATGTTTGATAAGGGTATCTTAGTAAATACACATGACCAAAGGATAACTCACAACATCAAAACATTCTATGTCAGGCATCGTGTCGTTCGTTGGATCTGCAATGGCGAGATATTTGTTCAATTTAACTGGAGATGATTTGAACCTTCTTACAGATGGCAACGCTTTATAAAGGCTGCAAATACTCTGTTGGTAATGATTTGTTTCTGCTTTGCTTTGTTTTGGGCGTCAAGGGGAGCAGCGAAGGAGGAGGAATCAGTCATGGCGAAAGGCTTTGAAGAATTCGAACCCATTTTTAAGGAAGTAAATGCAGAGTGGGAGAACCCAGTTTCTTCCCCATTGCTTCCGTTTCTGTTGCATGTTCATGCGTTAGACGCTACTCGAATCAGAATCCATGTAACTGATTTCCACTCTTATACTTGGGAGGGGATTCGGTCGATTCAACAGCTCGAAGACTTGGTGACCTCTTCATCTCCCCCTATTATCTCTTCTTAATCATTTTTTTTGCTCAAAATTTGGCTTCGTATGTGCTTTGATGTGTTCTAGCAACCATGAAACCAGCGGCTGTTTTTGTTTATTTATTGTTAAGAACAAGGAACGAAACCCAGATGAGAAGCACATTTGGGTTTTTGAGAAAATCCCCATTTGGGGTTTTTGACATCTACATTTTTGTGTGTGTGGGTTATGTTTTGTACTTTGTTCTTTGTATGGTGGATTGATTAGACTTGTGATTTATTTGTTTTTGTAGGGTTATTATAGTGTTTCCTTTGGCTTTAGCCCATGTGTGTTGTACACAAGCTGATGAACGAGTTCTATTCATGATTCATGTTGGTATTATTTATTATTTATTATTTTTATTATTTTATTTATGTTGCACAGAGGGACGACATTGGAGTGGGCGGTTCTTGGTCTGAGTTTGTAGATTATCTCATAGCATCAGTAAAATCTGACCATGTAAAGCTTATTCTGGGAGGCCACTTCAGCTCAGCTGGTGAAAATGGTGACTGATTTTCTTCATAAAATTCATCTTGTCAATAATAAGACCAATGCTACTTTTGAAACTGGCATTTAGATACCTTTTTTTTTTCTGTAGAAATTAGTGATGCAAAGTTGATATTTTAGTACTTGTATTGTTTCTTAGTGATTCTATCTGGAAAGATGTGGTCATGGGCATAATAATGCCATAATGGTATAGAATGATTTCAGTAAATATATTGTTAAAAAATGCATAATGGCCTACAACTCTAGCAAATTCCAGGTGTTGAAAAGGTTGTGTTGACAATAATGGACAAAAGGGCCAAGTAGATTAACTATTCACTTTAGCATGTCAAACAAGGTGTTGACATTTGACCAGGAAATAAAAAGTGATAATGTGGTTTTTGTTATTACTTTATTTTCTCAGATTCATTTAGTCAGTTCATTGGATAATGCCTTTATCAGCAGACTTTGTAATCAATTTTATTTACATGTACTTTTCTTGAACTTTCCCTATTATCATTTATCAATTATTTTTGTTTTATCTAAAAGAGAGAGTTAATAGGCATATAGATCAGTCATGCTGATACCTTCTTTGATACTCTGATGTTTATTGGGATCGATGCTTGACATGATCTACCACTTTTTTTGGGGATAATCTGTGCCGATAATTGTTCCGATGGTGCTGCCATGAGGAAATTCAGTTTATCAGTCTTGTTCAGGTGGAAAGTATTGAGCACGATACTAACTGTAATGGATCCCACACTGATTTGGGAGTTTTAGGTTGAGCTTAGACCAAAATTGCATGCTATGCATTATTGCCGTGATTCTATCTAGGGTTCCATTAGTATGGCAGTTAAGCATTCACAAAACAAATTGAGATGAAGCAAGGCCCTTTATGCCAGATTCAATCTGATTATGTTTCACTCTCAAAATGTACGGTAGATACTTTCCCAAGAGAGCTTCGTTACTTTGTTGAAAGTTGTGCTTGGACTGTCATCCATCCTTTGCATGCGGGGTGGGGGGGGGCATAGTTGCTTTAGTTATATTTTTTATTCTTTATCAAATGTACATGAGTGTCTAATTGTGAAATAGCACGCTTTTGATGGTTGATTGTCAGTTAATGTTGACATCTGACCAATGTCTTTATTTGTGAGTATGCCCTTCTACCTCATCTTGCCTTCAACTTCTGGATGTTTGACTTCTTTATGAAGTTCAAGTACCAGTTTTGTAATGTCTTAACTAGATGTTATTCATTTTTGCATGAAAGCCATTAGGTCTTTTATTTATTTATTTTCCTTTCTTTGTTCTGTTATATACTTGAGGCGGTTGAGCCATTTTGAGTTTTTTATAAGGGATGGACTTTGAGTTTGATTCCTCCCTCTCTACTGCCTCAATAATGGATTGTAGTAACTTTTATACAGGTTCATTATTTTGCAAGCTTAATGTTTTGTGAAGCACTCTCTTCGATAAGTTCAGTTTGGAGGCTCTTATGCTTACTAACTGCCTTTCTGGATTATTGGGGGTGCTAATCGAGTCATCATATTTCAAAATTCAGAGTATTTTTTAAGTCCTGATTTATTTTTATTTTTATTTTTATTTTTTCGGTGTTAAACATACTAGGATAAAGTAGATATCACTACTGGATAGAGATTGGTGCAGGACAGCCTATGGGAGGCTGTTTACTCCTGTGGGTGTGGGCTCAAATTAATCTAAAACAAAACTCTAGAAGAAGTGGATATCAAATTTTGACAGAATCTGGACAGCATGTGGAAAATTACCAAAACACCCCTGTTAGACTAGTCTGAACTGTACAAAATTTTACAGGATAACAGAAGGTTGATAGAAGAACAATCTTATCAAATTTCAGGTCAACTTAAGTTCTAAAAGCATATAAAATATATAAATTATCAGGCTGTTCCAAAATTCCAGCACTAACAGTAAGGAAAAGGCTAACTTAGGGTTGACAGAAAATCAGCAATCATAGAGAAGATCAAGAGGAGTTTAGGGAGTTAGATACTTAACTTAAGAGTGCTTAAAGCCTTCCAAAAAGAACTCCAGAAAGCAGGCTATAGAAGGGGGCGATTTTGATGAGAAAACAACCTAGAAACTTTTGAAATTCTGTAAAACTTGGGCAACCTTCGATGGATAAGCTCCCTGTCCATTATCTTGAATATGTTGAGTTCTTTTCAACCATAGGGTTTTTTTTCCTAAGAAACCCAAAGATTGAACAAGAAGATGAAGAATGAAGAAGAAGAGGATAGGAAGAAGTTAAGAGTGATAAGAAAAAGAAAGAAGAAGAAGAAGGCTACCAATCAGTACCAACCGATTGGGGTTTCTAGTGGCACCAACCCTAGAAGAAACCCAATCACTAATGGTTAAAAAACCTCAATTTTATTTCTTCATATTCACTGTCCAAATCGTGAGGCAAGAGCGCCTTTAGATAGTTACAAAATATGAAATTTTTAGCAACTCCTAAAAATAGAAACTCCCTAAAATGATAGTTCCTTATTCCCCAAGTATTCCTAACACAAAACCTACTAAACATAAAAGACTCCTATATTTTTACAACTTATAAATTCTACACCTTAGAGAGGCTGTCAACCAGCTCTCCCTTGGGCCCCATGTATTGACTCTTTGATTCTTACTAAAAGGCAAAACATGTGCTTTTGACCAACACTTTATTTCCCTACAGACTTCCCAAAATATCCCGGGCTTTAATGCCTTAATACAAGTAAATCCCAAAGCAGAAAATTTCCTAAACTACCTCTAATTTTCGAGCACCTTTCTATTCCCTAAGATCCCCAAAAAACCCACGGTCTTTAGGCCTTATTACAAATAAATTCCCAATATCCTAAAACTCTAAAATACCCTCAACTTGCATCTGCTTCTGAACTTAACCCTTTTCTAAGGTGGAACATATAGAAGTCTCTTAACATGGGCTGCATTAGAGATGCACATTGTTTGTCGAGAAGGCATTTTTATAAATAAAAAATAAAAAAATCTGAGATTTTTTTTTTAATTCTAGGGGACGAACAATCATAATATGCTCATTTATGGAGATTTCTTTTAGATCGGGAAATTTGAATGTTGGTAGTATAATTC